>JAOXXN010000395.1:7539165-7553582 GCA_026770055.1 Myrmophylax atrothorax
CTCTTAGATGGGACAAATTGCTATCCATCCCATTTTAGTGGTTTTACCAGATTCTTTTATTGTTACTGAAACAGGGGAAGAAATTTTTATTGAAGTCTGCTTAAAAGAAGTCCTTTTGCTCTCAGAGGAGAAAAGTGTCATCTTCATATCTGGGAACTGCTCCAATGCTGTCTACCTAGTCCAGATTTCCCCATTACTCCTGTGTTATCTTTAATATTCCAGATCTCCTCAAAGTCAAAACACCAGAACATGTTTGTTCTAGTGACAACAGCCTGGTGAGGGGAATTCACCATCTGGGGAGAAATCCAAACTTGAGGTGTTTGGCTGAAAGTACACTCCCCTTTGATTTTAATTTGCTCATCATGTATTCAGAGGGGAAAGCACTGTACTATTGGTGAGTAGTGAAAAAGTAAGAAAGGCAAATTCTGTACTCTGCTGACTGAAAGAGAGGATGATATGAAGCAGCAGAATTTCTCTACACTACAGCTGGTAAGGGGAAAAAAGAGTTTCATAATAGATAATATCTAGGGGAAAAATTCTTTTTTAACTTTCAGAAATAAATAATGTTTTGAAGTGCATATACATAAAAATATTTGATTTTTGGTCTCAAAGTTTTTGACAAAGGCTGGAAAAAGGAGGAAGTGATGGAATGAGGGAGATGGAAGAAATGCCTGTTAATACACCAGACTTCCTTAGAATAAAAGTGACAGAAAAACCTTATTCTTATGATAAGTCTAACAGGTGACAGTAGAGGACATTTCAGCAGAGAACAAATCAGACAAATGTAAGATAATACTGCAAGGGGATGAATTATCCCCTCAGGACACCACATAGGAAAGAACCTAACATCATCTTTCATTCTTGCTAGAGGCATGTTAAAGCAGTGGTCCAAATGTTATCAAAAAAGGAAGAATGGTTTTGGAGCAGGTCTCTGCTACTTCAGTTTTTCTCTTTATCTGTCCAAAATCATAATCCAGGCTTTTCAAAATCAACTCTGATTTCAGAATTCCAGACCAACTCCTCTGTCCATTCCTGTGTCTGTCAGATTTAGGCATTTCTCTAAAACCATGTACTATACAGCCACCCTGCAGTCTCTGATTTCCCCCTGTTCTGTACTTCAGGCTGTAACTCACACCCATTATCCAAGTCTCACTGAAGAGACCTTTCAAGCCATAATGGGAATTGGTCTGTTGCTTTACTTAATAGCAAGGATAAAAGTAACATTTGGAAATTGTCTATAGCAAGAGTGCAGCTCCTGCTCTTGCCCTTCCCTTGTATCAGCCTCCTTCCAGACCCACACTGCGGGTGCCCTCCCTTGCAATCAGCTTTCCGAAGGAGAGGAGCCGGCATAACACAGCAGGGCTGGAAGGAGCCCTGTGACATCACCTGTGCTATCTTTCTTCCCCAAGGTATCAAAAGAACTATTTTAAGGGCACTCTGATAGATCAGAGATAGCCACGCAATTCGTTTGGAGAAAGTATATGAAGCTTTCCTACTTCAGAAGACCAAAGAACCATGATAAACCTTTCAGAGTGATATTCTCCTGGCACTTCCTTTCTTGTTTCAAACTCTAAAACTACAAGACTCATTTCATTTAACTTTCTATCTCAGGTTTATCAGGGAATTGTGGAAGAAGAGAGAGGCATTGAAACATTTCAAACTTACAGAAACTACCTGTATGAGACTGAACGTAAGCGAAGATGAAAAATCAGAAGTGGGCAATTGTGTTCTTGTTTCTCCCAATCTCACCCACCCACATGGTAGCAAAATAGGCACCATGCCAAAACTTTGTGGCAAGAGGCTATTATGTGGGCTTAGAATAATTTAGGACTTGATTCTCAGCCTGTTTCTTGACTTCCAGCTATGAAATAATGCTCTAACTAGAGTGTGGTACACTGAAGGACTCATTACAGATTTTAAAGCTGTCTCATTTTCAATTATGAATATTAAAAAGAAATGCTTTGAGTGACTCCTATGTTATAATTAATACTCCAGGTTTAGGGTTTGTTTATTGTTTTTTTGAGGTCTATTTTAAAGACACTTTCATAACTTACTCCTGAGTTAGTTCCCAAAACCAAACACTCTTCCTGTTTATATCAGTGGGGAAATTCCCAGTGAAAAAACTTATCAGACCCAAGTTAATGAAAACAACACCCCCATTTGAAACAAAGTCCTAGCCTTAAACAATCTTCTAGCACTGCCTACTTGTGTACATCCAAGACAAAATTTTATAGCCTGCATGTTCCAACCTTAAAAAAAATCCTGATTATTTATTTATGCCCTTTTTGTTTAAGAAGTTAAATCCCCAGAGCATCTCAATTTAGATCAAAAGCAAGCTACCAAACTTCACCTGGCACACCTGTGCTGTGTGATTTCTTAATTACCTGCCTAACATTCCCAGAGCTACAAGGCAGTGATGCAGGACTCGTTTAACACAGTCAGATCTCTGAAATGCACCTCATGTAGCAGAGCCTTTCCAGAATGCCCGAGGTGGTAACCAGAACTAAATGATCCCACATCCCCACAGACACTCGCCTTTCAGCAAATTGCTTTCTCACAGGTTTCAGAAGACAGGGACCTATCATAGGGTAAGGAACCCAGGGAAAGTGAGGGATTTATGAGCTTTTTGAGGAAAGTTTTCCCCTATCTGGCAAATGACATAGAGTAGCTATATGTCAGTAAAACTGAGACATGTTCCACTAAGACCAAAGATTAGGACTAGGCCTGTTAGAGGTTGTTATTGCTTATAGTTGCTATGCAACTGCCTAAGGACCATGGAGAGTGTGGCCACCTATGCCAGACACCAGGGAATCCTTCAGCTGGAAGCCCCGGGGTGTGCAGAGCATCGAAAACCAGAAGAAACACACTCAAAGCAGGAGAAAGCAGCATGACAAGGACAGGGCTGATTTGAGGAGGCACACACTGAGCTTTTACTGAGACAGCTCTTCTTGGCCACAGGATGCTTCTGCACAAAAAAACCTCTCTTGTGTTAGATGTGACAGTCACTTTGCTTATATGTTGACTGGTTATTGACACATCCCTTGACTAGTTGAGGAACATGAACACTTTGTTGGAGATGAGCTCAAATCACCCATAATGTTCATTGTGCACATGCACTGCTAATTACATACACTCAGAAGATCAGTCACATCTTCAACCTCCCTAACACCAAGCATGTGCAGTGGTGTGTCCTCATGTGTGCACATTTTTATATTTTAATAGGAGATTCACTATAATTTTTGATTTATGGTGCCTTGGACAGTAATTAGGCATCAAACATTACAGTTTCTTTGGCCATTTGTCAATAGTGCAATTTTATTAATTGGCCAAAGCACTGACTCTGTTACCCTGAATGTAATTTAAACTGCAAAGAGGTGATGGCATCTCTGTTGATACAGTGAAAATATATGGCTCTGGAAGGAAGTTAAAGGCAAGAATTAGCATTAATAGTTTATGTGTCTCCATAACACACAGGAGCCCCAGTACCATCAGGATTCTTTACAGGTAAGATATGAGACAGAGGAACAATATGCAAGCTAAATACATGCAATAAATGTATTTAGCAGCCTTTCATCTACAGGCAGGTCATTCAGGGTGACCCACCATTAATGGAGACAGAAAATATTAAATTTTATTTTAAAATATGTGGGGGTTTATGAAAGATTTCAGGAGAAAATATTTTTAGTTATTTCCTTCAAAATTCAATTTTTGGTTAAGAAACATTTTCATTGCCAAGAAAAAAAAATGCAAAGTCACAGCTGGGATCAGAGACACAGAGAACACTGTGCAGGACTGTTTCAAGCAAAAACATCCTCCTGATATGCCTGCAGGAGCACATGAGCCAGTAAATTTTATTTTGCAAAGTCTTTGGTGCATTGAAATTTAAAAAAATTTTGCAAGGGAGGTTGTAGGACCTTAATAAAATCAAAGAGAGGTTCAGACACATGGAGATATGGTTAATCAGGAAACTACTTAATATTCTACACATAATTTTAGAACTTCAGCATACTCTTGAAGACCCAATCAACAAGATTTATCCTTATGTTTTGAAATTACAATATTTTTCAGAAATTCTATGAAAACTCCTGGGATATGGACATGTTTTTTAAAAGCAAGGCACTTCATAGCAAGACACTTTCCAGCTTTCTCCATGCAATAAAAGAAAAAAACAGAGTTATCAACAAGAAATCTATCTGCTAAAAGTTAATGAGGAACATCTGTTGGTCTACTGGGAGAGACAGTGGAAAAATGGGTGGGAATTTCCAACTTTAACTATGTTGCCACTCCCACAATATTCAAGTCAACAGAAAAAAAAAAAACCTGTCAGCAAAAGGTCAAAGTCATTAGTAGACTTTTTTCATCTACAGAGAGATAGATGAGATATCCATAATTTCAGAGATATTATTTAGGATTTTCCAAAGTTCTCACATTAAGTTAATTTATCATATAAAACCTATCTTTTGGAGCAATGTTTTAAAGGCTTGTAAGACCAACACCTACCCAGGACTATAAGTGAGCAACAGGCTCAGATTCATAAAGTAACTCAGTTTAAAAACCCTCTTATCATCAACCAAGTCAAAATAATTGACAATCCCCCACAAATTCATGATCCCAAGGCAGTTGCAAAGCACATTATCTCAGGTAACTCTTTCAGACTGTGAGAAGTCTTCACATTTGCCACTGGCTAAGGCCATACCTGAGCCATTATTGCTGCTTAACTCATGCACAGAATGTGTAAGATTACCATAATTTGATTGTGACTACAAGTCCCAAGAAGTCATGATCTAAGGCAATTACATTTCTAGATGAATGGTAATGCCAAATGCTCCCAGCGTGCAGTCAGTCAACATGTGGGCTTATGTGAAGGTCTGCAAACACGTTCAGGAAATCTGTCCTGGAAGACACCTTCCAGAAAGTGTTTTAATGAGTGAGCATAAGAAATGCTGATATGCCATAACGTTCCATGATCTTAATAGCTTTGAGTAATTTAAAAGCTTTTTCCATCCACATTTGATACAATATTTAGCTCTCCCAACCTGTAAACCAGGTTTTCATCTTCATTTTAAGTAATATTGGCCAGAACATGATTGAGACTAAAATGGAGAAAAATCCATTACTGGCCTTATGTTTTTCTTTCTTACCAAACTACTTATTCAGGAAACAAATAACATCAACAGATACTATTTTGAGGCATGGCAATAGAATTTCCTAGCTCTGTTTCCTAAACTGTTGAAGTTTAAGTCTGCAAAGGTAAGTCTAGATTTAAAATCCCTCTTGCAAATGTTTATAGGATTCAAACAAATAACTGCAGGGATTTTTTTAAGCACACAAACCATTCCTACTCATGAAAATGACATTTCTGATAAATATCATCTGTCATTATTGGCTGATATCCCTACCTGCCAGATATAATGGCTATTCCACAGTTCCCATAATTCCATATTTCTGTGGATTTATATAACTATAAAAGTGAATAAATGTGAAGCTGAATTATCATAGAATCAATAAAATATGCTGAGTTGGAAGGGACCCATCAGGATCATTGAGTCCAACCCCTGGCCCTGAGCAGGACACTCCAAGAACGACACCATGTGCCTGAAATTGTTGTCCAAATCCTTCTTGAACTCAGTCAGGCTTGATGGTATGACCACTTCCTTCAGGAGTGAAATTAGTCACAGTTCATAGGAATTTCACAGACATTTCTGGAAACTAACAATTATTGAGATTACTTGATTCATCCCATTTGAGTGCCCCAGTGTTGTAAAAACCCTGATGACTGGGCTGAACACTGTCATGTCAGACATCTGTCTTAACTTGAAAAATCTTCTTTGGAAAACTACAGCCAAAAGAGTTCACCTACTGCCAAGAAAAAGACCATGGAAAAAACCCTGTCTTTTCCATGTTAAACCCTGTGGAAGCCCCCTTTTTCAGAACTTTAATGCCTGTATGCTTTGGGAAACATACTTGAATTTTGGCATTAAAGTGAGGGTTATCCTTGAAACATGACCTTTATAACTTCTGTACAAATCTACAAAATCTACACCAAGGAACTATTGTAACTGTTAGAAAACCACAGGGCATACATGAAAGGTGGGCACTACTGAAGGCGTTTCCATAACATTAGTATTTCAGGTTGGAGATAAAGAGATCTGACACTGTCTTGCTCCAACAAGTACAAGCTCTTTCCAGTCATTTTAGGGCACCCTAGAGGAGCGAGTTACCCATGTTTCCCACTTCCTTGGGGAGGACTATGGAAATAGGTCTCTAAGTTGGAAGTAGGGGAGGAACAGAGAGAAGACGAGGCAAATGAAGAAAGTAAAATGAGGAGCAGACTGGAAACAGTCTGATGTTTGTTTCAGGAGACAGACAACATGAGGAGGCCAGAGCTAAACGCCAGATGTGTGGGAGGAAGCACAGTGTGGGAGTCAGTGAAAAAGGGGACCTTGGATTAAGGCTGGGAAAGACTAAGGCTGAGGAAGGACTAAAAAGGACAGAGCAAGAAGGCTGGGACTTCCCCAGCAATAGGAAAATCTGAAGAAAACCCCGTGTGGCTGGGCAAAGAGGTTAGGATTAGTTATGTGCTCCTGTCCCAGTCTCATTTGGCAAAGTGTATAAAAATAGGACACCAAACCTCCCTCCTGAACCTGGAGTGGAAAATACAGTTTAGGGGCTTTGCACATCTCCTGCTGCCCTGAAATACCTGCAAGATCCAGTAACTTGTCCAGCCTGCCTTGTAGAAAACAAGCCTCTCAGTGCTTTCATCAGAACACTGGTATCTTAGCTACTCTTTTAACTGAAGTAACAGAGCTTTCAGTGGCCAACACAGACTCCAGCCCCTCTGGCTCTCCTGGGAGTCACTGTGACTCTGCGTAATGAAATGCTTTTTTTGGCAGTCTACCTTTTTTTCCCCCTCTCAAATATGGGAAATTACACACCTCAAACTGTGTGAAAAGAACCTTGCAGTTGCAATCAGATGTGCGGAAGTGCCAGAATCAAATTGCCTCTCCAGCCTTGATTCAACCCTTTTTGCATAGGCATTATCTTTAATGGCATGATCATATACTTCTCCCTCCTGCAGGGCACAAAATGGACAGCACAGATGATAGATGGAGGATGTAACAAAGGGAGGCTGCTGCCTGTGGGATATAGACATCTTATAACAACACAAAAAGAAAAGAGGATTCAGGCACAATAATAATGCACTGCTGCATGGCCATTCCCCAGGTAGACTGCAGGTATCACATGGGGAAAGTAATAGAAGATGGTTACAGCTCACACCTTCTCCTACTAAATCTGCTCCTAGAGCTTACCAGAACAGGAAGGATGGTTTCACCATTGTCCTTGAGAGCTGCTTGTATTTCTGCTGTTCAGCTTCTATGCAAAGCTAGGCAAGCAATTTAAACCAGCTCCCTTTCTCACTGTTATAAATTGTACAGCTTCATTTACTGGGTCCCTGACTAGATCTGGTGTCTCTGAGCTGCAGAAGTGCTGAGCACTCACAGTCAACTGCCACATAAAATATGGCTCCATGCTGGCCAAAGTCAAAATCTAACTAGCAGAAACGGGGCACTCAAATCCAGCAAACGTTTCTGACCTGCCACATGCCCCACATGTGGAATCAGGTTAATGCCATATCTCATCCATTGGGCTGCTGCAAAAATGAATCCATTATTTTTTGTGAAACTCAAAGACAGCAGAGAGCTGAAAGCTGTAGAAAAGTCTAGAGAAAAATAATAATGCTGAATTCCATACAGGAAATGGCAGAGGGAAGGAAGAGAAGAGTCAAGGTCATATGAGGAACACTAAAAAGAAAATTAAATACTATTTACTCTTTAATGGAACATGGGCCACTCTGTGTACTTAAAGCGGAAGAGAAGCAGCAGTGGGACCAACATGGAGATCTATAATTAATACTTACGACCCACTCATTACCCACAAAGTAACCAAATTGAGATTGCAAAACTAACCCTAATTCTGCTATTCTCTGACTTCCGTAGCTTGACTTCACAGATTAGCTAATACACTTTTGATGAAGACTAGTGTTTGGCTTTTCATTTATCTATGTGTTTGTCTACAATCATAATTTGAAGAATTTAAACTTTAAACATCACTGAAATTTATCATTTGAATTATGATAGGAAAAAAAATAAAAATCCTTCAGATTCAGCCCTCAGCTAGCAACTGTTGTTAAAACATTTCCTTTACTATTCATCTTAATAGGAAAGCTTGCATTCCCATATAGGATTTAAGTGAAACAGAAATCAAATTTTGATAAGTTAACATCATCTGTACTTATTAAGAATGTGTAAAAATCAAAAAAATTTTGATTTGATGAAGAAAATCAGTGAGTCTAGTAATTAGAGATAATTAGAACCTCATATCCCAATCTAGGTTTTTAAAGTTGAGTAGATTTACAGATTTACTGCTTTTCTTGTTTTCTGTTTTGTGTCATGGGACAAGAGACAAGAGGCAGAAACTGATGCATAGGAAGTTCCACCTGAATATGAAGAACTTCTTTTCTGTGCAGGTTACCACTACCAGGAGAGAGCTCAGAGAGGTTGTGAAGTTTCCCTCACTGGGGATATTCAAGAACTGTCTGGACTCGGTCCGGTGTCATGTGCTGCTACATCAAGTAGGATGACCCTATTTGAGCAAGGTGGTTGAAGCACATGTGGTCCCTCCCAACCTCACCTGTTCTGTGACCCAGAACCAGACCCTGCAGCAGCCAGCAGTGACACCCTGCCTATGTCATGGGGATGGGAATTGTCCCTCAGACCAGGCATTGTGCCAACTCCCTTCTTCCCTACCACTCCCTCATACCACTCTGGGGTGACCCTTCTCTCCCAGGCCACACCTTGGGGGCATCAGTTCTGGTTCAGAAGAGTGGGCCAGCCTGGGCATCCTCTGCCTCACCATCAGTGTAGGTGCCCAATTCATCAGCTGTCACAGTAGTGGCTGTTGGTGTGGCTGTCTCAGGTCAGGTAGCCTGAGGCCACCATGCTCAGCAAGTTCAGCAGGTCCAGACTGTCCTACAGTGACACATCTGCCCACAGAGTGAGGGTGACAAGACAAAAACCAAAATAATTTTGTCTTCTTTCCTATATGCAGTGTTAGTGCCCAAGCCCAGCTGTAATGTTTTTCTGCAGACCTGTTAGATGTCATCACCCTTCAGTACTCAGATTTGTTTTGGCTTTTAAGCATTTCTCTAATTCTTTTTACAAGGAAACAAAATCTGATCCTTCATAAAATGTCAGCTGTTAGGATGAAGCTGCATCTGCAGTAAGAGGAAATTAATAGCAAATGTTTATCCAGGCCACTGGTGAGTGTGCGGTGGTTTCTCTGCCTGCAGTCAGTCCAGGATTTCAGTTTTTATGGCCTGTGGCTGTTAAATCTTGGTTTTTCAGATTACATATGCATAGTAAGTATGACTATTCCCTTAGCACGCTACAGTTACTAGGATATGAGATACACTTCAATCCTGTTTGACTGTTGCCAGACCTTCACCAAGAAATGGTGGTGACAGCTTATGCTGTTACCAGCTCTTCAGCTGCTTGTTCCTACTTTGCTCACCATTGACACCTCCTGAACAACTCTTGCAAGACAGATTGTATGACTGGTTTGAAAGGAATGAGGGGAGGAGGCATCTTTCTTGACTTTAGACAGGTGTAAACCTCACATCAGTAGCGCTTCGGGCTCCTCTGCAACACTTCAGAGCAAGAGTTAGCGTCAATGAAGTCCGTTCATTTTGAGGTTCTGCGTCCTTTGAGAAAAAGCCTATCACAATAAAAGCAAGGGACACAAATCCACTCATTACTTTTTAAACCACAACTGTGGGTTTATAAACCTGAATTAGAGGTTTACTCTTCTTAGTGAAGTCAGAATTAGTTTGGGGTTAAAATTAAAACTATTTGATAAAAAAAAATATACCCATTAGAGGGAGGGAATAAATCTTCTCTATATTTTAAAAGCACAAATCTTAATTTAGGACCTTATTTTGGATGCAGGTTATGGTATCGAAAGGTGGTAAACCCAAGAGACAAATGATATTTTCTTCAGTTTGTGTGTGATATAAAACACTGTTGCCTCCACATCCTCTTCCCAATTGGTTAATTCTTCTTTTTAAGTTGAGATACTTGAATCATTAGCTAGCATTCTTTTCTGCCACAATTTTTCACATCCATGAAAATGTCTAGCAACAGAGTACCTTAAAAAGATCAGCAGCAGAGCACAGATACTACCAGCAGTGTATTTGTATCCTTTGAATAAGGCAATCAAACTTCTACCCTCCTTTATCCTCTCTTACTCTGCTCAGTTGGCATGGTTGAAATATTATAGCCAATCTCATCAAAACAATCTGAAAGGAAAGTCAGGATCCTTTCAAAGCCCAGAAATATTACTGGAAGAACAGAAAGCTCATCTTTACAAAAATTATTAGATCTCAAGTTTGCTTCCTGCAAAAAGGTTAAAGGGCCTACATCCAATTAATAGCATATATCTACTTCAGTCTAAGACATAATTTAGCTGTGACTATACTTTATTGTACCCCAGTCACTTCTAGACTATAACTACTGTGGCTGTGTTTTTATTTTATGCTAAGTATATCTTTGGTCTAAGTGTGATTATTTTAGGTTTATTTTGGAGCTTCTTAAATAAACTCTGCAAAAGCAATGCTTAAATTGCTATGTATATGAATGTTTGTGGGTTTTATTGTTATGTGAGATAGATATTTAGAAACAGGAACAAATTAATTTCTTTTATTGATTTAAGAATAAATTTGAAAAGAGAGCTGTCTTAGCTAGAGAGTTTGTCTTCTTTTTTTAAAATTAATTTTCTCTTTTATAGTGAAAACAGTATCATGGTTTTAACTAAAACTTCCACCAGTCCTCAGCTGCTTCTAAATGCAGGTTGGAGCGAGTTCTAACATTGGCTTCATTAGGAGTTAAGAAAAGACCTGTAAAATGAGCTGGAGTATAACACCTTGCCTTAAAAAAAAATAAAAGAGCAGAGCAGATACAGAGAAATTACAGCTTGATCTTGAGCAGGAGCAATCAACCTTTAGGACCACAAAAAACCCTCAGAGTTGGTATTTCCCAGTTCCATGTCACTCCACACCTGGGGGTTTGATCAGTGCCATGGCCCACACGAGCAGCAGAGACAACCCCTCTAAAACCTGTCTGAGGGACAAATGGAACAGGATACAGGGAGCTCAGCTGCTCCCAGCCTTCACTCACCCCTTAACCCACATGGGAAGGAGTAAATGAACCAAAGTCAAAATAGTTTGCATGAAGAAAAGGAGGGTGTCTTGGTTTTGTCTCACCTTTTCATCCAAACGAACGGGCTCAAAGAGGGTTTATGTCCTTGACCTTGTTACAACCTAAACAAGTCCCAGAGCTTTGCCCTGAGTCCTTTCCTTTCCAGAGGATCTTTTGCAGGCTGGAAACCACTTGACTGGGTCTTGGAACATCCATCTTCAATGGATCCTCAATTTCGTCTACAAACCCAGTGACATTTGGCAAATTCTCAGAAAACAGTAGTGAAAGACATGTTCCCACTGGTAGCTCCATTCCCACACAATAAGGTTATTGCTTATTCCGTGTCACCACTGGACAGAGGGAGGCCAGGCACAGCCCTGCTCCCTCCTGTAACCTTCAGAGCCAGCTTTCCAAGCTGCCAAACCAAAAGGAGAGAGGCCAAGTTAAAACATCTGGATGAATGCAAAAAGCTAAGGTATTTTTCCCTTCCTACAGCCTAGTGTTCACTTGAATCTAAATTACCATGCTCTTCCCCTGGCAACCTAGAGGAGAGGAAAAACAACAACCCCAGGAGCAAGCACTTGTCCACAGAGATATGTTTCATTCTTCCCATACAGTGTCACAGGCCACATTGGAGTTCAATGCAATGACACAGCCCCATGGCTTGCGCATATCAATATTCTGGATCTTTTTATATATTCTCTGTGATGTCTCAAATAACAAAACCTACATGCACTGAAAAAAATACAATATATGCTCTTCATTTCTCAGCTCCAGCACTAAAAGGAGAGATATAAGTGCAGGTGTTCATAAATCACAAAACTGAAAATACTGTGGAGAAAGGATACATGTTAATCTCTAAATAAGGGCCATAGAGAAGAATATTTTTATAACCCAAGAAAATGTTAAAGTAAGTTTAAACTTTATCACAAAGTCCACCTTGTCTATTTACTGTGCAAGGCCATATATCGCTTCAGTGTGAGCAATAAAGATAAATTGTGTTTTAAAGCAGGACTATGAAAATTACAATGTGGATACAACAGTCCCTTCCCCTTGAAGTGTTCCATTTCTTCTTATCATTTCACATATAATCTATAAATGGGACTATTGGAAGCAATACAGGCCTGTAAGAGCTTGAGGCTGAAAAAAGTATGTTTCTTTTCTCTCCTGTGTTATACCTGTCTTGCTTGTATTTGAGAAAACTGTTTAACAGTTCTCAGGCTGAAAAAAGTATGTTTCTTTTCTCTCCTGTGTTATACCTGTCTTGTTTGTATTTGAGCAAACTGTTTAACAGTTCTCATTGTTCCCTGGAAACAATATGTAAATAATTATAAATCTTATTAATTAATACCTCTGTGGAAGTGCACTTTGATTATCCAGAATGAACTATGTCATTCCTGGGATTTATTATTAGGTCGATGTATATACATATCTTGTAGTTATGGTTAAGAAAAAATCAAGTCAAATTGAAATTTATGACACAGTACTTCTCAGTGTCCATGGTCAGAAATGATGGTTGATGGTGTCTTTGTGGGTTTTGAAGACCTTCTGAGGAAAGGAAGATGTGCTAAATCTTTAAAAAAAAAAAGGTAAATATACTGTAACACAGTTTTATGTTTTTCCACATTTTTGTAACACAATTCTTGTGGGAATAGAAAAGAACAGTTATCAGTTGTGCTTGTTACAAAAAACTACGAGGCGGCTACGCCTGTGCCGTACCTGACCCTGCAGCGCAGCGCCATCTGGTGTGAACGCCGGGAATTGGCTCCTCCAGGGAAGCGCGTTCCCATTCTAAAAAATACGTGTTTCAATTCCACATCCATTTCTAGCAGTTCCATTAGGCACTTCACTCCCTTTAATGAGATAAATCATCCCACAATAGCCTTTTCAGATAGACAGATATCATTATCTCGCTCTGCAAGTAGCTGTACAGAGGCAAGCGGGTGATCTGTGTTACAGCGGAAATCATGTGGAAGTCAGGATCAGATTCAGGATCCTTGATTTATAACGCTGCCCAGTAGCCACTCAGCAAGAGAGAGAAGCTCCGGTCTCGTGGTTTGGTGCTAATGCTTGAGCTGGGAAAATTTGTTCTTGCTGCCACAAATAGAGAGGGTTCAGTGAAATGAAGACATGGCAAAATCAAAACTAGTAAGAGGCAAAAGACTTCTTTACCTATTCTGCCTGCAGAACTCACTGCTAAAGGACACCTCCAAGGCCAAGAATTTAGCAAAATTCATTAAACTTTCAGGCATTGCTGGGGTCAGAACTTCTTACAACAACCATTTTTGGAAAGTAGTAAACCCAGGTTTTCAAGTTTAAAGCATTCTTTGATTTTTAGAAAGTAGGGTGAACTGAGTTGCTGGATAAAGCAGATTACCCTGTATTTGTAGGGAACCATCACTCTCCTTACATCACCTAATCCTGACTGAATCAGTAGAAGGAAGAACCTGCAATTTTGGAGGTACAGCAGTTTTCTTGGCCTTAAAAGAGAGGGGTCAGCTTTCCATTCTCTCACAGATTTCCCTAATGATCTTGGGCAAGACACGCAAGGTGCAATTATATGTGCCTGCTGGTCTGGTGCCATCAAAAGGGACCTTCTTCTTTTCCCACCAATGCATTGTGTCAGGAGTTCTCACCTTCTGGTGAATGGTTTCATCTCACCAAACTAGAAGAAATCTGCTAGGAATCCAGAGAACTCAGAAGTGACCTTTTCAGCAGAAATGAACTCATATATTTAGGCTACACATTAGTGACATAGGATATGCCACTCTGAGAGGTCATTGCCAACAAAATAGAGAAGTTCCTTCCCTTTCTCAGTCAGTTCCTTGTCCTCTCTCATTCCTGGTATTCATTTGGATCCACGTCTGGTATCACTGACCCCTTTGAGCCAGTTCAACTCACAGCATGAAAAAAACTACACACACACACACAAAAAAAAAAAAAAAACACCAAAAAAAACCCACAAAAAACCCCACCACCACCACCACCTTCTGACAGCTTAATGAGCTTTAACTGGTTTATAGTGAAATCCAACTGTACCAAGACTGGAGTCAATGCAGTGGGACTTCGCATCTGGGAAAGGGAAGGAGGGAAGAACAGGGGCAGCAGTGAAAGTATGAGTAAAGGAGAAAGGGGTTGGGAAATCACTTCTCCTTTTGGTCAATC
>JAOXXN010000395.1:7580739-7606938 GCA_026770055.1 Myrmophylax atrothorax
GAAACTGTAAGTACAACATGGACTATATTTCTGTGCTGCTGGAAAGAATGATTGAAGACTGAATTGATCAAAAGTCTTGATTTATCTTGTCTACAATTTTCAGTAGTGTGCAGTGATTTATATACCAGAGAAATTTCTTTGATTAGCTTGCCATAGTCTAGAAAGGCTAAACATTATGGGCATTAAAATTTCAACACAAATGTTATCTCTGCAGTAAGCACAATTGTGACATTCTATGCCTATCAATTCCTGTATTAACTGAAGTTCTGACACTTCTCAGTAGAGATTTACCTCCAGAGCTTTGAGGTTTGAGCAATCAATATATAACCTACTTTTATGCATTCTGCACACCAAACTACATTAAAATAACATTAGGGCTTGCTTTAAGCTGACAGCAGCCAGGAAATGCACAGTTAAAGGCAAAAACTCTATCTGATTCTTACATAATTTCAGATTGTGAGAGCAAGGGATGATTTTGTGCCACAGTAACCAGCTAGAGCACGACTTCAGTGCCCCAGTTTTCTAGGCTTTAGCTATGTTACATACCCAGTCCAAGTGTGTTAAACTATCTTTAGCAACTCTTTTATAATGCATAAAGGAAAAAGATCCATAGTGTCTTCTTGAACCACAAAGGCCTTCAACAGCAAACAGTGGCTTTGCATTTGCCTCATTCCCTGACACAAAGCTCTGCAAAGAAGCAGCTGGGACCCCTCACTTTCTTCCTGATATGGGTTCCAGAACAGCGCAGCTCAGTAAGGACTCTGGTTACTTTTCCTCACAGCCACCCAAGTAAGACTGTCAGTCATCTAAGTGTCCTGCAAGGCTGTGTAGGTTCATACACAGTGCATCTATTCCAGCCAGAGATCACTCAACTCCTCCACATCATGTGAACGAATTGCCTGCTCTGTTGTGACTTTAGATTTGTTCATAACCTTAAAGTTTCAGATACACAACCTGCTTAAATAGTAATGGCAAAACTTACTGTGAGGTAAGAAACACACCAATAGAACATTTTTGACAGGGATAGCACCTTCTCTCCCAATGCTTTCCAAGCAGAACTCCATACTCAATCCAAAAGAACCTTTTGAGCAAAACTGAGAAACTGTGGAGCAAAACAGTTATGTTTATAGCAGAGGAAAAGGAAGACAAATGTAGGAAAAAAGGCCACAGGATACTGTAATGTCTAACATGTTTGGACTCAATGATCTTAAAGGTCTTTTCCAACCCAAATGATTCTATGTTTCTAATTAATGAAGCCAGAAAAGCTGGATTTGTCTGCTGTGAAAATGTCTGTTGTGGCACTTGTGTTTTCAACAGCTTGTAATTGTCAGCTGGGATCTGCTAGCAGGCACCCAATGCCAACCTGAGACCATTTAAAAGCACTGGCTAGAAGTAAGATTAACTCAGAAGGAAATAAGCAAAGATGATCATATCCTCAGGGCTTAAAACCAAGAGGGAAGCAGTGTTGTTTCTACCAGCCTCATACAGACAATGAAGAAATTCAATTTACAAGGCCAGTAGACCCCATAAATGCTCCTACATTGCCCCATCAGCTTGAGATAAATACAGTTTTATTTGTTATACTGTTCAGTTTTACACTTCTGCTTAGACATTGATGAGGCCAGATGAATTCTATGCAATTTGGTGAGATTGCACCCCATACTCTTAAAGCATCAAACCAATCATTACAGTGCATGTTCACACAGACAAAAATTTCAGTACAGCATGGATTAAATATATGCATGCTCACCTAATAAAACTCCAGTTTCTACAACAACAGAGAGGGATAACTTAGATAATGGACAAGTCTGCCATATAACAGTTATATAAACTGAAAAAAAAAAAAAGGAACTTTTTTGAAGACTACAAATTCACATTTATGTTCTTCTTACATTAACGTGTACTTTCTGCTTTTGTACTTCACCTGTACTAATATTTAAGGAAGATAAATGAGGTGATGGGTGCTTTTGGCCTTGGATTCTTTTGCTTGTGTAACTCAGACCTAATTGCAGGTCTGCACTGCAGTCCTTAAGCAGTTTTGTACAGAGCATGCATAATCAGCAGACTTGGATGACTCTGCTAATACCACAGTTAAATGCCTTGAGCAAACACACTATTATAATTTTGCACCAATTTGAAAATATCCATTTAAATGTTAAATGAAGGGGAACTAATCAATAAAAACATGCATAGAGTCTCTGGGGAAGTACACTGTAAAAGACAACAATAATCTGCCATTAACATGCAAATAAAGACACAGCAGGGAAACAATAAGATTATTGACTTCATTGCAATACTTTAGGAAGAATGTTTTACTAAAATTTGGGCCAAATTCAACTTTGATTTAAGTCATTGTAAACAGACCAGCTCTATTTGGCATAGTGGGGAAAGGAGCCAAAGCTCCAAATCCTGGAGGCATGCAGGCAGCTACTGATGCTGCTGATCGGCCAGGCTGGACTTGCACGGCATTTGGTGTGAGGGGAGGAACAAACATTTTTAATTATATTTCCTGAAGAGCTTAGCACCAGAGACTGCACACAACCTCAGTACAGGTGAGGTAGTATCATCATGGATGGGCTTCGTGAGCGAAGATTTGGGAAGGGCGCTCCCCATGTGGGTGAGCCCTTCCAGCCTGCGCAGTGGATTTTTCAGGCGAGGCACAGCGTGCGCAGAACTGGCCCCACCCTTTAACTCCTGAGGTTCCTCTGCCACGGCCGAGCGAGCTTGGACGGTGACAGTGAAGTCCTAAGGACTAGAACTTACAGCCCCCGATATTCCCAGGGGGTCTCCCATCCAAGTACTAACCAGGCCTGACCCTGCTTAGCTTCAGAGATCTGACAGGAGTGGGCATCAGGGTGGCATTTAACTGCCTAGAGGAAGTAATATGATGCACAATTAAAGGCTTGAACTGGCAAGACCGGCCAGTCTGCCTAATTATTTTGTTATGCTAATATAAACAATGCTGTGCACCTATAACCTTCTATTTAAGGCTTGTGAGCTAGTTCCCTGTAATGTGCACATCAGAAGTAGATATTAAAATAGGGATTAAGTCACAAAGAATAGAGAGATATAAACCAGATTTCTCTGTATCAGAGAAGAGAAAATAAAAATATGGACATGTAGGGAAATGGACCTGACTGACTTCAAAGGATACTGAAGAAATTATAGACAAGAGTAGATAGACTGGCACTGACAGAGGTGTAATAAGGTTGAATGGAAAGCCTGAAATTTTTTGAAATAGGAAAGAATGAGCTTTTGGATGAATAAAAAATCCGGAAAGTTAGGCCAGGAAGGGTTTTAAGGGGGCTGCAACAAAGAAACAGAATACACAAGAAGAAAGCAAAAACCTCATAGTAAGTAGAAAAGTAAGTAAAAAAACAAATAGAACAGCTCATAGTAATCAAGATACAGGAAGAAAGGAGATTTATTTAGAGAAGTAGGTTGCTAGATGATTTGATAACGATTCATCGTCAAATCCACAATGCATGAACACATAGTGCCACAGGATAACACTTGGGTTCCCTCTTACATAACTCTGCTGCAACTAAGTTACTATCATGCTATTGCCATCAAAGTGAAAGGAAAAAGCTCCTTCAGGACTCAGATCCAGCACCTGGAAACTCACTGATAATCAATAGCTTTGCTCTGTGAAAATAGCAGACTGGACCAATCAGATATTCCAGGAAAGCAAACATTTTTAATTCAAATCTGTAAGTACTTTTTCTGCACTTTTCAGTGCATCATCTTAGCTATTGCTGGCAATGATACAGTATTCCCATTGTAAATTGTGATGACATTGCAAAAGTGAAAAAAACCCTGCAGTGTTCTTCTCTGTGTTATTCCAGCCATTGATGCTTGCAGATTGTCATCTGTAGGCTGTAACGATCTTACTCCTCACTCTTCTTGCTATGCTCCTTATCTGCCTTGAGAGCCTTTGCTCTGCACAGGAGGCAGCTACAGTTCAGTCCTTTATCAATGACTGTCCTTTCCCACAGTTCTTCAGAACTCACTCAGTGGAAGGTAAAATTTAAGTGAATACCTGAAAAGCAGGAGGAATGTCCTGCTGTCATGTTGGAACAGATCATGCACCCCAGAAGGAAGAGGCTGAATGCTCATTCAGCCCAGATGCTCCTCCACCAGGAGAGAACAAATATAGCAGAATGCAATAAGAAGAACAAAAAGGGGCAAAAATTCAATCACATCCCTGGTTTCTTTTCCCCACTTGCAAGAGGACACAAAGATTCAAGTTCAACGAATGGCATTTTTTTGCCAGAACTTCTTTGCCTTCAGTGATTATGTGATTATGCTCCCAAATATAGTAAATAGCAATGTGAATATTGTTAATGACAAAACCCAGAGGCTCCTAAATAATCCATTCAGGATAATATTGTCTGCGTTTGGAACTATTTGGCTTTTCTCTCTGCACCTAGGTAACATTGCCAGCAGGTCTGGACACTGGTTAGTAACCTGCCTTCTG
Organism: Myrmophylax atrothorax; assembly: GCA_026770055.1. Lineage (NCBI taxonomy): Eukaryota > Metazoa > Chordata > Aves > Passeriformes > Thamnophilidae > Myrmophylax > Myrmophylax atrothorax. The sequence continues at coordinate 7,585,217 of JAOXXN010000395.1, forward strand.
TAGTTCACTAACGAAAACCAGAGCAACCAGGTTTGTCCCTATATGAGAATGTAAAGTAAGTGGAGCTCCTTATTTCTTTACACATTTCTTTATCAAAGCTGGCACAGTCTTACTTATCAAGCCCTTTAACAAAATATCTCTAGCTATATAGTATTTTAGCAACTGCCACGTAATTTATCTGCTTGAAGAATCTTACTTTAGATACTCAGCCCATCTTACACTCCTGATCTCAGCGAAACCTTTAAATTTAGCCTGAGGATGAAATATTGAATACTGTTCCTATTTATACACTTCTGTGACCAAACTAAGAAGGAAAAGAAAGAAATCACCTGATGAATCAGAGGAAAGGAGCACTGGCATTGGCCCACAGTCTGATCTCACTCAGCCAGGCTGCTGCCTGATTAACGAGCTGTGATGTCATAGTCTGTGAGGAGGAATACATAAGTGGCTAGGAGAAGAATAGCACCAGACACCATCAGGCTGCTTCATTCTAAATCTAAGAGGGGAAAAAAAATTAAAACATTATTATACAGGTTCCTGTAAAGGAAGAAGGCAATCCCTCATCTATCAAGGGTTCTGGATTGGGGGAGATTTGTTTTTGAGGGTTTTTTTCTCCCATAAATATATATAAAACTTGCCCTTTTGCCAAAGTGCAGATGATTTTTATGGAAGTGCTTTAAACCATTAGTAGTTACTGGAAAAACAAAAGGTATTTTTTAACCTGAAGAAGCCAATGTAGCTGACAGCTTTTAAAACTGCTTTGTGTTTTGCTTACAAACTAGCAAAAGGAATATCCATGGTTTCTCTGAGAAAGATGCTTTACAGCTATAGAAAGCAAAAACTGATGTGTCAGGGGAGAAGGATATTTCAAGGTCAGAGCTGGTCAGAGGAGGCTCATTTCTGTCTTTTATGATGAATTTCTTAATAATGTTCAAATATGGCATCCAATATTTATTGCTAAAGTTTTGACCTAACCCTACTGGCCCTTGGCGTTTGGATGAGACTATGAAGAGAATACATATATATTTTCCAGTTAAGTTATTTGGACTGGGTTTCAGGACTGCATTTATCCCTGAGTCTTCCTGCAAATTTCCTAAAGTACTTCAGATAATTATTTTTCCACCGATTGGAACTACAGGTTCAGGTAGCAAAACATGAGAAATTACCAAAGACACATTAAAAGTATGTGGAGAACCTGTCTTTGGCATGCAAATGTCTCTAGATGTCACTGACTGCTGCTCTCAGCCACTTGGGAAGTTGAGCTATTGGACATTGATAATAGTGGTAAGGAAAGCACCAAATATCTGGATAAAAGTGCTTGGAGGCTGGATTTGGGGAAGCAATGCCCTGGGCATGCCTCTCCTCCTGTTCTCTCTTTCTCTCCCTTTCACATTAAACTAGAACTGGGGAATAGGCATGCTGGTGGGATGACATCCATAAATCCCTGGTATCAGGCCCTGGGCAGTAATCAGGAGGAGGACTGAGGACTGGGCTGGCACAAAATGATCCCTTTCCAAAAACATACGCAAACACCTGACAACCCATGACTGAAAGGCTTCCTTCAGATGTCCTGCAGGCTTTTGCCACAGTAATTTTGGTGATCTCTCATTTGAAAGGGACCCAAATCTGCTACAATAGAAGGATTCAAGCCAGAGATAATCCCTTTGTGCTGCAGGGTCTAGCAATAGTGGCCTTACCTCAGGATGTACTTCTTAGTATTTTCCTTTTAGTAAAAGGCAGTCACCTAGAATACATTACGGACTCAGTGTGAACACGAAAGGACTTCTTTGTTCCTTTTTGAAATCCTTTTTGTTAATTAATGTTGTGAGGACATCCTTAAAATCTTACAAACTGTATCCAGTTATGCCAGTGAAGAAGACACAGACTTCCATGGAAGTATGTGGAAACAAGAGAAAAAATTTAGTATGAGGGCTGTAATTTTAATTCATATTGTAAAAATTATGAACTTAAACTCCATATGCAAATTTAATACAAATATAATAAAACTATATATAAGTCTAACGGATAGGTAATGTCATTCCTTAAAATTAACCAGCTTCCAGGGATTGATTTTTGCCATAGAGAATCTAGTTTATAGCATCATTTTTCTAAGTGATTCTCTGCACTAGACTATAATTTAGATGATGGATCCCTCTCAATTACTGTCCATTAGAAGACAGGAAAACATTAAGTTCAAGTGAGTATTATGAGAATTATGGGTTACCCTTTAAGTTAAGAGTTTGTAAGTGAAAATTAATTTTTAACATGTTCATTTCTGATGTTGTGCAGCATGTTTTTTCATTTAAAGATTTTTTTTTCCAAGTAAAAGCCTCTTTCATTACAGAAAAACTACACAGTCCAGCATAGGAAAACCAACTGCAAACATCCTCAAAGAGCAAAACTGGCAAAGCATTTCACATGATTCCCTAACCAGTTATAAAGGGACCCTATAATGGAAGGTAGAAGATGGCTGCTGGATGTTGCAGATGTTCTGAGCGTGCTGATATTAAAGGGCTGTCAGAAAGCACAAGTGATGTCCAGCACAAGGGAAGCACCTGGAAGAAAAACACTCATGTTGCATGTGCACATTTTTGTATAAGCCAAAGTAGAAACTGAAGGCTTGTACCTCAACACATTGTACAAATAAAGAGTAAAACTATAAAACAACTCACTAAATTTGAAAATAACTCTTCCCTATGCAACCTGCACATTTGTTCACATGGACATGCCTAGCATTTGCAGAGATTCATTTTAGTCACATATGTATCAAATTTACTTAGGATGTTTGGAAAACCCGTTTGAAAAATAGAGCTCCTTTCACGTAACCTTGACACTGAGACTAACTTAAAGACACAACATGACTGTCCTACTCTTGAAAGACATTTCTCTGATCTACTCTTTCAAAATAAAGTTAAGGAAACTTGAAGGTTGTTTCAGACTCCTTTTTTTCCTTTTTCATTGACACTATAGCTAAATAGGAAACATCATGTGTTTACCCTTTGAAAATGACTGGAATAACTTCCTCCATATTATTAGAGGAAAAAAAAATCTTTCTCCCTCTGTAGACACCCATGTGGAAACAAGAGAAGATGAACATTTTGCATGACACAAAGAACAATTGCTCTGCAGCTGCTGCCATGACCCTCAGGCTACACTAGAATCATGGCACACTTCCTTTCTCCTATAGAGATCTTTTGGTTAATGTATCCATTTAGTTTACAGCCCAAGTATAAATCCTATTTTATGCCAACTTACTGAGAATTTCATAGCAGGTTGCTATCTATCTGTGCGGCCTGCACATTCCAATACAATAAAATATCTGCATTTAAGCCCTTTCTGACACTACATGAAATCCAAGGGATTTGTGTGGTGAAATCTTTGTCGTGCAATGCGATTGACAAAACTCCTAAAGCCAGGAAGCCACCACAGGTCTATTTCTTTGTTCAGTGTATCTGGAAGGAGTGACCTGGTCTGCCTATGGAACAATTTCATGAATATTCCATAGTTAACACTCAGCAGCTTTTAGACTTAACACATAATACAGAATATTCCCAGGAATACAATGCAAATATAAATTCCTTGACAAATGTCCATGCATACTCAGTCAGTCAACAATATAGCCTTTGATTTACATTCTCATGGCACCTTCCATGTGAAGTTGTTTACCACGACTAGTTAAGCCTCTCACAGCTCATCTGGGAAGATGGCAGAGCTCTCAGGGACTAGCAATTCATATAAAAGCATGTTGCAGAAAAGGGAGAAGTCCTGATGCAGGGTGAAATATTGGCCTTTTCAAGGTCAAAAGATGTTTTCATTTCAACTTAAATGGAAACAGGAATTGAGTTCATTTGCTTTCTTTTTTTTTTCTTTTAACCTATGAAACTAAGGGTCCTTTCTACTCCTCCTCTCCTTTTGGCTGTACTCCAACTCCTACACATGCAACAGGGATTGATAACAATAAAATATGCTGGTATTGAAAATCTGCCCATTATTAATAAGGCAGATGACTCATTACTCCTTCAATATGATGTTAATGTCAGTATTAAGCGAGCCTTTTATTGCTGTGGGGATTTTGTTTGTTTACTTCAGAGCTCCTTTGCTCTTGCCAATGGTTTAGATCCATAAGAAAGTGAGATCACCATAAGTGCTGCCGTAGCAACACCAATTTCACCCCTGTCCCTTCCAGACAGTGACAGTTTTTCCATTCTTCTGAATTGGAGTAGGATCAACCCCACTGTAAATCACTGGAAACTTCCACGCCCTCTGTAAGGGTGAGTGTAAGTGCATTAGAGTTCTACCTTAAGGAAGAAGATAGCTACTTGGAGTGTGTGTGGGGGTCTTGTGACCAATGAGAGTCTGTGGTGTATGTGAGGTGAATTGGTTAACCAATAGTGTCATGGTATGTTGAATGTGAGAGGGTATAAAAGGTGTGGATGTTACTGAGTGAGAGCTAGATCTAATAGGAACTTCTAGAACTATCTACTACTTCTACTACTACTACTACTATGAGCTGTGAGGAACTGTCTGCTAACTATCTTGAATAAAGTCTTGTAAGCCTTCTGATCAAGCCTTCTGATGTCTGCTGTGCCTGAGCTCTTCTGACCATCGTTCAAGCTGTGCCCCTGCTCGGGACTAAGGGGCTACCCCTACAGCCCTCCTGTTGTTTCACAGCATCAGATTAGGACTCCTCCATAATGGTACAAAAGGTTTCAATATGCACTTGTGCTGGATGTAAGTTTCTTTCATGTCATCACACAAAAGGTAGCAAATGCTACCTTTAGTCCATAATGTTGCCACATGTCAACAGGCTGGACACTGAGTAGTTACAAAGCCTTGTCTTCCACTCCTCCCTGAACTTCCATGTTCATTAAATGCATATTTAGAATGAATTAAAAGAACAGAATATAAAGAGAGCAGAGACTGAGACCATGAATACACTGGGATGGTGATGACAAAGCCCATAGCACCCAAGTATTCATCAGTAGTTGACCATGAAACAATGATATTCTATCAAATTAAAACTGGAATATTAATTTCTCAGCTCTTGTGGCTTGAAGGAGTTTCTTAGGATGTTTTAGTTACAGGGACTTCTGTTTACCAAGTCCTTTTACCTGCAAGTGAATTCTGTGTAAATTATGCTCTTTGACTTTGGGTATGTCCAAAACCAAAGACTAAGAAATTTTGAATAATAGAATTTATTTTCACTCTTCAACAGAAAGAAGATCCAAACATATCAGGATTTCCATTTAAGAAATGAGAGGCATTAGATTCTAAAATAGGCTAAATCTGAGTAGAGCAGGTATTTCTCTGGAACAGAGGAAATCTGCCCTCCTGAAGATAAATCTGCTGTGCAAACTGCAATCTTTCCCTGTTTTATGATAAAGGTTATATTCCTTGCTGTAAAAACGCTTTGTCATTAAGTTAAAACATGAGAGGAAACTTCCCAGGCTGTATCTGAAATGAAGCAGCTGAGTATCTGACAAAACCCATACATCATAAACTGCGCCCCTGAAACTGATATTCACATCTTCTCCTTATATGCCAAATACCTAAGAAGTCCTTCCTTTTACTAAATTGCAGGAAACATCTCATCTCATTAATGCCACTCTTTCCTAGAATCTTTTAAATACGTATTTTTCATTAAAATTCTAATTCTTGATAAACTGAAAGCAAGATCTGGTGACAAAGAGGTTATAATTAATCTAGCAAGACCAGTCAAAGAAATCCATGTAATTGAAGGCGAATGTATGAATGAGGAGACTAATGCTACAGAACTTCCAAAGTCTTTTCTGTGGAATTAATACTACAGAGACCTATAAAAGATTAATCAAGATAAGCAATCGATAACTTCTCAAGTGCTAATAAGCACTGCCATGTTCCATGATATGTTGAGCAGTTTATCATGTTTAACCATATGAAGATTTATAGAAAATCCATTGTTAAAACCAAAGGATGAGGTAATGCACCACTTAGTAAATGAAGTGCAATTAAAATTTATGCTGGATATTACACATTCAAAAGATCTGTAAAAATCATTTTGATTTCCTCTTTTTAAAGAAAAGAAATTAACGTACTAGTTGTACCTTTCAGTCAGTAGTCCTGGGAGAACAGTGAAGACAGCAATGGCATTCTTCAAGTTAATATCTGCTTTCAAGTGAAAGGTGATGAAATAGCCTTAAAAAATTGTTAAGCTCTCTCCTCACTTCATTTTACTTAGGGATCAAACTTTACTTGAAAATTTTGAAAGTTAAATAGAACACCTATTAGGGACATAAAGGTCTCTGCTATCCATCAATCTGATAGATTTGCAGGTCAGATGAGTGAATTACTTAATGGCTAATTAATAGTCCATAAACTACAGGTCTTGACCTTGAGGTCACTATGACAGAACTCTACGCTACAGCATATTATTAATTAAAACCTTCAAATTATGTATTTAGTAAATCAATTATTTAACATTATTAAGATCTCTCAAACATATTGACATGATCTGTTATTTATTTATACGTCATTGGGCATCAATATATTCTGACAAGACCATCATAAGCATTCCTGGTAAACTTGAGAGAGCTACAGTAACAGAATGTATGCCAAAACTCTTCCTTTATACATCCCTGTTGATTATCCATTTTCAGTTTTATTTGGGGGAATATTTTATAAGTGAGATTCTCCTCCAAAGCTCAGCAAAAATTTTAATTTAAAAATCTTTATGGTTGTAGACATGTCGTAGGGAAAAAAACCTTGAGATCCTGTCTGCTTCTTTGATAAACTGCTAACTCTTAAAAGCCTTGTATTAAAACCAGTGACACTATGCACATCACTTTGCCTTTGCAGTGTGCTGGACCATATATTTAAGCTTATACCTGGCTGCACAACCACATATGTACATATATATGTAGATATGTATATATATACATAGATATAGATGATATAGATATACACAAACATATATACACACAAATATATACACACATATATACATACCAAACTAGTGCTATGCTCTAGTTATGGTCATTCTGGAAGCATAAATTATTCCTGCTTTTCTATGGCATGCAGATAATGATACAGGAGAGAAAATAAGCAAACTAAACCTTGTCCTGAGGAGTATACAAAATGGCAATAAAATTTCAGCAATCAAGAATCAGATTTCAAGAGACAGGTGACTGTTACCTTGTAGGGCTGAGGGCTGGTCACTTCGCTAATAGAAGCTGGATGCAGAAAGAGAGAAGGAGATGAGGTGTCTCCATGGACACATAAAAAACTAGGATGGAGAGAAGTTTAATCTAAGGCTCTGGAAACTCATGAGATTACCTACTGATTAGTACTCATCCTGTCTTATAAGATAAACTCTTTAATTTCATTGCTACTGCTCACAAGGAGGAGCACATTCATGTGTCCAGAGGTACTTGCTTTGAATTGCCCTTGGTGGTACCTGCTCCTCTCCCCTAACACATGGCACTGAAGTTCTTAACTTCTGGTGTGCTAATTCACACCTAAATTAGATACCTTAAATAAACAGCATGAGTTACCTCCCTCCATGGACAATAAATTATCCAGACAAATGTATCACTATAAATTAAATCAGTATGATAGATACATACAATTGAGGGTGTGTAGCATCTAATTAATTAAGTGGAATATTCATCTGCAATTAGCAAATAAGCTCTCAAATGTTGGCATGGGTACTGTAAAAAGTGCAAGGGTTGGCTATGTAATTACAATGCAGCATGGCTCTTTCTCATGATAGTTTCTTCAGGAAAACATATTCACTCTAACCTATATTCCCAGATTGCTCTGACTCAACCAAAATAACATTTTTCCAAAAAAAATATAGTTTAGAAGGCAATGCATGGATTATTAAGGTTTTATTAGAGACTTACTTTGCTGGAAGAACACTTTCATTACTGACACTAGCTGGTTGTTTTTAACCAGCTTTGCTTCAGAGTGATACAAATCATCTTGTACCTCCTGTAATTAATATATATAACACTTGCTTCAGGAAAAAAGGGTTCCAGAAACATTTACAGACAATGCAAATTTGCTTGCAAAGTGGGACCATCTTCTTCCTTGATATAAGTAGCATGAGTAAAATATTTTATAATGCATCACTCTGCATGACACAAAAGTCCGTACCAGTAGACAGTGACAGAGCTGGCCTTGGGTCTCATAACAACTGTGATCACACTGACTGTAGAAGAAAATAAAGACAAAAAATCCTGCTAAATACTGTACAACTCTTCCACTGATGGGCATGGAGTTGGTTAAACTGTCTCTGAAGCAGTCTGCTCAAGTCAAACTTGGTATTTTTTGAAACAGCAACTTCTTAGCATAACCTTCCTACCCTACCCATTTATGCAAGTCTAAGCAAGGAGCCATGTGAAGTTACAGTGCCCAAACATGACACCACTTTCACTGCAAGCTTCAGTTATTGCTCTTGATCTGCAAGTCACATGAGTACAGAAGCCCATGGCACATCACCTTGCTGAACCAAAGCAAAAATCACACTGCAGTACCATGCAATCCATTATACTAAAAAGAAATCCAGTGACATCAGGATGTCATGCTGGATGCATGACCTGCAGAAGAAACACTGTGTTCCAGAGCAACAAGCATTACCTATGAAAACCACGTTCCTTCCTGGCATCTCTGGGGCATAGGGTTCATTGCGTTTATAGTGATCATCTTAATGTATTATTATATTAAATGTTTCAGGCACTTTCACTTACCTTTCAGAATAAAAGATTAATCAATTCCATGACTGTGGACATCTAAACAAAATGTATTGATCCCATTCATTTTTAAAAGCAAGACACTATGTTATATTTCAATACGTCATACTTTAAGACTTGCTTATTGATCACATTTTGAGAACTCTTGATATTCCATTGGAATTTAAGATACAGAGCAAGCATAAGGTTTTCATTATGATGAAGTACCCACTGAAGCCACAATCTTTTGTGTTGATGTGCTTTTGTTTGCACTGAGATCCACCCACTGCTCTTATTATAAGCAGAGGCTTAACCTGAGAACCATTATTCATTTTAACGTTCCTACTGTTTTCCCTTGGACCACACATATGCATTGAAAGTACTCCTACATGCAAGGAATAGGTCCCAAAAACTGGGACTAGACTTGCATGAATCCCACATTACACATAGTCTTTCTTATACTGCAAGTCTGCAAAAACCAGATAGTTTTCTGAGACTGATTTTGCTAAATTCAGTTGCTGACTTTCACCTTTACATCAGTTAAGTTCTTCAAACCAAGACCAGCCCCTTTGCTTTGCCTCTTTAGTATTTAATATTGGTCTAGTTGGCTGGCAAAAGACAAATTTCATGGAGCACCAACAGCTGACAGATTTCAGACATGACACCGAGGATCTCATAACTCAGAAAAATTAAGCAAGAAGGTGCACTATTCCTCACAACTACACAATCAAATCAGGAATATGGAGGTATTAAGCACTGAATTGACAATCATTGGTATTATTTTCAAGATTTACAGCTCTATATTACTCAGCCTTGGAATGTTTATAAAGCAGCAAACAGAACTTTCAAAAAGTGAGTCTGTTCATCAATACTAAACATATTCCTAGATGGGCCCATTTTGTTGGGTATGTGTTTGTGAGTGTATGCACAGAAACTGAGCCAGATAGTCTTACTGGTATCAGTAGGAGTCCAAATGCTAAATATACACACAAAAAGCACGCTGGAAGCATGCCATTTATGTAGTAGTTTACAGAAATAGGAATACATTGGATTAGAAGAAAGGAATGAATCATTTCTGGATACTGCTTGAAACTACCAGGATCTCAAAGAAGATGGCACATACCTTAAAAACACTCATCTGTGCATGCATTCCATGTGTTCCTCTTCAGCATTACCACTGAAGTGTCTCCATAAGTAATAAATATGTTATGTAAATAAAAACACACACAAATAAATTCTAGACCTCCAGGCAAAAACAAGCTTTATTGCAATATCATAAATTATGAAGACTGCAATTGCTACAGCAAATAACTTTTTAAAACAGAACTGTGCTGATAAATATGTGTGATAAGACTGAGTAAGGCTTATTTAGTTTCAGAGTGGAGTAAATCAGTTGATTTAAATCAATGTAATTATAGAAGGAAAGTAATAGAGTGAAGTCCTCAAAAAGTCATCAGCTTTCTCCCAAAGGTTTTTTTAATCCTGAGAAAGAGCAATGTAAATGAAACCTGTGGAAGGGGTTAAAAAATTTATTCTGTGAGATAGAATCATAGAATCATATAATATGCTCACTTGGAAGAGACTTGTCTCGGTCATTGAGTCCAGCTCCTGGCCCTGTGCAAAACACCCCAGTAATCTCTAAGGATTCCACTTTTACTTACTCTTTTAAGTACCTTTACTCTCTAGCTACTTTGAAGAAATCAATACATTCTTTTCACAAGAAATCACAGTCAGTGATTTCCTGTTTATAAAACGTAGAGGAGAATAGAAAATATGGACTTTATGCTCGATAGCTTCCTGAAATGTGGTATTGAATATATCTACCACAAACAAACACACTTTGTAAAGCAAAACACAAATTCAGTCCTGCCTGTCTAGATACGAGGTTTCTCAAAATGCATGATGATTCTTCAAAATAGGGTTGAGGCAAAATCAAATTTTTTTCCCAAAATCTATGAGTGCTGATAAAATGAGATTAGGACTCAAGTTGTTTTTGCTTTAATGGAAAATCCAAAATGATTTAATCAATTTTTAAAAACAAAATCAAAAGTGCAGATTGTCAATTTATTTTTTCAAGAGGCAATTTCATTTGTTCTAAATGCCAATCTTTCTGTTCCTGAATCTGTAGTCCACTAGCATAGTAGCAACTGGCTGGGTTCAATAAAAAATATTTGGGAGAGGCAGAACTGATAAAAAACAGTGACATTTCTCACGTTGCAGATTTCTCATGTTGGAGATTTTTATTTGATTTTCTCTCAGACAATTTCCTCCACACTAATTACCCTTCTCAGTCTCTTGGGTGTCCTGCTCTGCCATACCCTGAAAGTTTGTCTCCCCACCTTCTGTACATCCTGTTACACCTAAGATGTCTATATTTTTATGATACCATTAATCCTCAAGATCACTTATTAGTGCACCTGGTAGGTAAACTCTCTTTGGTGAAGGTCATTTACTACACAGAGAGTATTACCCAACATGAATAATATAACATTTCTCTTCCGTATTACTTGTCCAATGGCATCAGCCTTTTTATTGATTAAATCCCACTGATTCCTCTTGGGAAGCCCTCATACCCAGACCCTGAAGTTTCTCCACTTTCTGCATCTCCAGTTGTGTCTTCTGTGTCATCCTCACTGCTAAGACTCAATTTCCTATATTCCATAACATATTCTCACTCTCAACCTTTCTGGCTCAACTACACTTGAAACATAGCTCTCTAGGGCTCCTCTCTCTCAGTGTATCTCCTGAAATCTCCCACATCCATGTTTCTTCTCTCTTTCAAAGCTTTCTTTGAAAGCCACATCTCTACTTTCATCTCCTCCTACACTCCTTAACTCTGGCAAATCCATCCTCTTCACCACCTTTCCTTTCATGTATATCCCTCACTTTCTGCCACCCAATTTGTTTGGAACAAACTCAATTATTTATCAAATACTCTTCCTCTCCTTCTTCATTTATGGAATAAAAACTTCACCGTTACTAGACCTAAACCACTTGGGTTAGAATGAGTGCATAAAATCATGGGCATCTCTTGTCTTATAACATGCTATTGATGTTTTGGAAGTGTTTATGGCTGATGTGGTCTTAAATAGGGTAAGTCACAATGTCCTACGTCAAGAGATCTTGATCTTTAGAATAAAAACATTTCAAAAAAAATAATCAATCCTACCTCTAAGCACAGGTATGGAGTCCCCCCTATTCCCTGCAGCATTTAAACCCAGCTACATTTAAAATTTCCTTCTTGTATAACCCTTTTTCAGAACTGAGCATTGTACCAATTCATATTTATAAAAATCAATGCCTAATTATCCCCAGAAATTTACTCTTGGAGAATGAAAAAACAATGCTTTATGTATGCCAAATTCATTGAACACATGGTACTTGCTAGATTTCTTCAGCTTTCTGCTAGCATCATGCTATGTGGTAATACCAAAAGTTGTCCTAAGGGTTTGCCATTAGTTCAGATCTCAGGGCTTTGATTGCCATCCAGACTAAAAGCATTTTGTAAGTATGCCAAATTAATAAAAATGCCTCCTTGATACAATTCACCTGGCCTTGCATTACCTGCCTATACCCATCTACACCAAAAGAACCATGTAATTTCAATTCTGAGATTCCAGAGAGAGTTCAAAAGACATTTAACTCCACTTGGGAGCATTCATTTATCTCTAATATAGAAATCCTATAAAATTAGGGTAAGAAACAGCTTTTCTGCTATAACCAAAGCCTATCTATCCAAGCAATGTTTTGTTTTCTACTAATCCTAATTGTAATCACATTGTGGGTTCCACCTATTCAAAAAATATGGGTCTAAACTGGCTTTTCCTACTGTTATGCTTTAACATTTCATATTTATTCAGCCTAAACTGAGTTGAGGATTTTGCACTACAGAACTTCTATTTATTTATTTAAATCAAGAATGTATTCTAGAAGATATTTGAATTGCATTCTTTGTCTCTTAAGATATGTCACAGTATTTATTATAAGAAAGGAAAAATTTGAATATGGAAAGGGAAATATATCAAAACACATTAGAATTATTTAACTACAAAAGGAAACAAATGAAACTAAGTTAAGGAATAATGCGATAATGCTGGACAATGCTAAAATATATCTGCAGAGGAAATAAGTTTAAAACAAATGTCTTTTGTTGTTTTATTTTAAAGTGGGGAAGAGGAGGGAAATTAAAGAGATTTCAAAGGCAGAGAAAATTCCACACCATAAAATGAGTCCAAATTAAAAGGTTACCTGAATCTAGATGTGCCATGGAAAATCTAAAATATCTTTGGTTCACGAGTGGATTAAATAGGTAGATCACTAGCACAGAACTGAACTAGCAGAGCCACAAACCCCACAATTCTACAATGGCCTCATCCTGAAACTCCAGAGAATGAATCAAAGCAACAATAAAACATTGCCAGAACTGGCATGAAACTTTTCCAAAAACGAAAGTGCTGATATTATAGGGTACCTCACCTGTATCTCACACACATTCCTGAAATATAAGTAGGCATCATCATGCCATCCAGTCAAATGCTTTCTCCTTTTCTAATTATAGCTTACAACTGGAATACTTTGAGTTGTGTCTCTATAATTTCCACAGAAAATCTTATCTACTATCAAGCAAGTTCCTTCTCTTCAACAAAAATCCCCTATAAAATACATAGCCAAAGATAATGCTATCAATTTTGTGTGCTTGTAGACTGGTATAAATCTTACTCCATATAATGGAGAAACAGTAGCATGTTGTCAGGACACTGCATGCTATCGTAGATACAAATCAACTTCCATCTCATTCCCAAAACTCATTAACATATGAAATTGCAAATGCTATGTAGGCCCTCATGCACAGTGGATAATCTTCTAATAATATTATTAATGTGTTGATATTAATAATATTGGCATATGGTCAGAAACACCTGGTTGCAAAAATCATGTGCTTTCCTTCTGATGGCAAAAGATAAAAGTCTGGTTTTGAACAGGGAGCATGACAGCTTGAATGGAATGCTCATCTCCTTTCATAGAGTGCCAAACTTATCTACTATCAACTCCAGAGTTTCAGTAAATATCACCCAGTCCCACTTCTAAGAGCACCTCTGTCTCTTCTTGGAGTATTTTCTCTAGTCATGTTGCAGTCAACAGACATCAATTAATGCTATTTTCATATGCATAGCTTTTTCTAAATCTCACCTTAATCAATATAGCATTCAACTAATTTTATTCATTCAGCAGGCTTTGGAGTCATCCTATCTTTTAATTTAAGAAAACACTCACTGGCACCAAAGACCTAAAATGGGCTTGTACTGTAACACTATTACAAATCACACGTAGTGGCATTTCAGGAAGCTGATGTGCTTAAATAAGATTGGAAACCTCTCTGTTTACCCATCAATTTAAAATCTGAGAGAACACTGGTTACTGAAGAAAGAGTTGCAGAAGGCCAGGGGACAGTATAGAGTCCAGATAGTGATAAAAATATTTGTGTTGTACAGAATCTTCTGTTGGCTACTCCTGTGTTAACCTCTACAGCATAGTTTAGTATTCAGAAGCAACAAGTATTTCTTTACATAGCTCACAATCTATAGTTCATATAGTTTTAACTTCTTCATTTCTAATGAGTTCATACAAAAAACCCTTAAACACATATTAATCAGCTGATGCAAGAGCACACTATATCAGCATCATGGGCTGACATTTCTCTACCCCTGCAAACCAGAGATAAGCACAGCTGAGTTTAACTTCCCTAACTTCTCCTCTATTGACTTTCAGGGCTTGATTCAACTGCCCAAACACAAGTATCTAATACCATTTGAGATACTACAGAGACTCTGCACCATCCGCCTGACACCCATCAGTGGTGATGTAGGAGTGGCACCCGAAGGAAGGTCATGATATCCTAAAGCATCTCAAAAGCCTCTAGGTATCTATAGCTAGGCAACCAAATCCCACTTCTTGTGATTTTTGCAATATGTTTACAAGAAAAAGCTCTTGGGACACAGCATGAGCTGTCATAAGCTACTGCATTATACTGCATTAACCTCTTTTACAAACTGAGCACACTCCACTCTTATCTCTTCACAGTTTGTAATGGGAGGTGGCTCCAGAACCTTACCTGCTTTTTCTGATACTTACAAATGTTCATATTGCCAGCATTACTCATGGATGATTAAACTCATTTGCTTTGATGCCAACACCTTCCAGCTCCATTAGTGTTTTTCTCCCTTGCTAGGTGTACAGAGAAGCCATGCACACTTATAGCACAGTGTCTTTTATGCTAAACTATGCTAGGCTTTAACAATGCTTTTTAGGATGACATTAATGTCCTTTATCACTATTGGAAGCACAGTGTCTGAGACTCAGTTTGCCTTTTCTGCCTTCACTTCAGTGAATCACAGCCATCCTGTTATTAACTAGCAGACTCCAGACTTCCTACCCTCTCTGTCATTTTGTGTAGGTGAGCCTCCAGATTACAGCAATTTGCCTTTTTATTAACCCTAGTTCATATTATGATATTTTATTTAATTTCCTTCTCTTCCATCTTACATACCCAGCAATGTTATCTATTTACCACCATTCAGTATATCCCCTCTTTGTTAAAACGTGAGCTCTCACCTTCAATCCTAATAATTGCAAGATAGTCATTTTTTAAGCATAACTGAGAAAGGTTTTTGTTAGTTCAGAATTTACATCTTGGGCAAAAAAGAAAACAGGATTGCTTTTTGTTGTGAAGGCTTGAGAAGGAGAGAAGCGGGAAAAAGCAGATGAAAACAACTGATTATCTGCAGACAGACAACCTAATTCTAATACTTGGGTGTTTAAATCTGATGTGTAGAGAAAGATACTGTAAACCACATCTTGATTGGGCAGGAAAGAATGCTAAAAGCAAAGATGAACTCACAACAATGGCACTACCATGGCCTTGTATGTACTACAGTATATAAAGATGTACGTGCAATAAACTGACCCTCCACTGTAAGAAGTTTGCATTTGTGTTACTGTTCTCCAAGGAGCTGATGTATAATAAGGGCTTTTCCCACAAAATGAGAAAATCTCCAAGACAGGCATCTTTATCAAGTGTGGGGAAGCAAACCCACAACAGGAGTTGTGTTTAATAGACCAAATGGTTGTGTTGTCAACTAGCAGGATCTCCACATGCTAGAGAAATGGGCAGAGAGGATTGCCATGGAGATCAACAGAGGAAAACACAAAGTCCTGTCCCTTGGGAGGAATAACTTCACTTTAACCTGGATGACCAGCTAGAAAGTAGCAGCAAAGGAGTATCCTGGTGGACATCATGTTTAACACAATCCAACAATACACCCTGGCAGCAAGAGCCAACAGAATCCTGAGCTGCACAAGGAAGAGCACTGTTAGCAGGTTGAGGAGGGTGATTCTTCCCCTCTGCTCAGCACTGATGAAAGCAGACCTGGAATGTCAGCTGTAGTGTTGGGCTCCCCACTATGAGACTTGGACACACTGGATTGAGCTCATCAAAGGGCGACAAAGATATTGGACCATCTCTCATACTGACAGAATTGGGATTGTTCATTCTGGCAAAGAGAAGGTACAGGGTGATCTTATCAATGTGTATAAATACCTGATGAGATGGTGCACACAAGATAGACTTGGATGCTTCTCAGTAGTATCCAGGAAAACAAGGAATAAAAACAGAGAATTCTATCTAAACATAAGAAAAATGTTTTACATTGTAAGGGTGACTGAACACTGGAATAGGTTGCTGAAGAGACTGTGGAGTCTCCATCCTTGGATATATTCAAAACCTACCTTGACACAGCCCTGAGTAACTTGTTCCAGCTGACCCTGCTTTGAGCAGCAGGGGCTGGACTAGACAAACTCCAGAGGTGCCCAGTGCAAAAACCACTAGAGAAGAGTCCAGATAAATCAAATGGACCCTTGAGTCTCTCACCTGTTGAAATCAAGAAAAGAGACAATTCACACACATAGGAAATAACAAACTTGGTTTTCACCTCCTCTAATTTCACATGAAGCATCTAGTCCAAGCTAGGTCTCCAGGCTCCATCTATAGTATATGGCCTAGAGCAGCAATTCAGGAGAGAATGCAATTCATCTCTAAGACAGGAGGCACAAGTCACTCACTATCTGTAGAAGCCTCCCCTTCGCTCTCTTACACCTTAACAAGGATTTCAGGCAGCAAGACAGGTGAGCTGAACCCCATGTCATTTCTTACACACTACCTTTGTCCATTTCCATGTTCATATTATTGCTCTTCCCCTTTCCTCAGTCAAATGCAGGTCCATTTGAATTTGCTTCCACTGTGTCTCCAGACTTAGTAAATCAAATCCATTGTAAGGCACAAAAGCAAAGGCTTTCTTCAAATCCAAATAAATTATGTTCAATGTTTCAGGATTGCCTCCCAATCTGCTAGTGTATATAATGCATTTAAATGAAACGTATGCATATGAATGGTGATTGCTCCTTATTGAAATGCTCATCTCTAAACACCCTGTAATCTTGTTTCTTACCAGTGTCTCCCACAAATTATTCCAGCATAAAAGGCTTTTTTATTCATCTTCAAACCAGTTTTAAAGCCATAAAACACAAACTGTTACTCAAGATCTTATATTGTCCTTCTATTTATTATTTATTCCCTTTGCTAACACACACATTTATAAGTGTTTTCCAAACGTATGAGAGAAATGCTCGAGACTAAAATTTGAGCAAAGATTAGGAAAACAATCAATATATGAAAGACAGAAAATAAATTCTCCTATTATTCTTGTCAAAAAATTGTAATTATTTAGAGACCTCATCTGATGTTTATTGCCAAGAGTAAGAGACTTCATCTTTCTGCAATAATTTTTTTTCCAGCCTGAATTCCTTTCCCATCAGGCAGTCCCACATAACCATCTGATCTCCTAAATGAGAAAAGTAAATGAGTTGTCCTTTCTCTGCCTGTGTCTCATGCATTCTGATTTCATATCTGTCGATTAAACCCCTGAATGACTCAGAGAGGCATTAAAATCCAGACACATTCTTTCAAAAAAATAAAGTTTGTAGCATACCTATATTTTTACTGAGTCTCAACCGCTGTCAAACTCTAGTTCTTCCAATTTGCCTACTAAGAAGCAAATTTCACAATCAAAATTACTTAAAACTTAAACTTCATTTCCCAGTTGACTGAGGTATTTCACGCCCAAATCACACTGAAAACATCCTACCTGCCGAAATCCCTTTAGAAAACTGCTTTATAGTCCTTTCCCAAAGAAACCTCCACTCTTGCTGTTCTTACAGATGACTATTTATTTTCTTTCAAGCAACAGTGACCTTTTTTTTCTGAAAACAGGTTTCATCACCAGCAAAATAAAATAGTCTTCTAGAATGACGACATTTAAAATACGCTAGCTGCTGTATGATTCTTGCATGAACAGGTGATGAAAGAAATGCATTTCTTCCTGCCAAAACCAACAGCTGTATTATTAAATATATTGATAGGATTGTGCAAAAATCCAGTCAGATTACTATTGTGAAAAAATACCTCATCTGCTGCTTCTTTTTAATACAGTAGCAAATATACTGCCTGGTTTGGCTTCATGCCAAGATTAATTTTAAATTGGACCTTATGAAATATTTATGAGGTCCAATTTAATGGGATTGCTTTCTCTGGCATTAAGCCTGTGTGGATAGCATCTTAAACACTAATGTTTTTAACAGAACCTCAAGACACACACACAAAAAAATCCTTGGGTATTAATAGGCTTATTAATAAATTGTTTAACACTCTGACAGTCTATGTTAGAAGTATTTTGACAGGCCCTTTGTAGGGAATCTTTACCTGCTTTTCTCTGAGCCCGTAGTGTTCACTCTGTCAAACGCTGCTTAGCATTTAGCTAAATGGTAAATCATCATTAGTTAGAAACAAGCTGAAGTAAGCCTGAGTAAAGAGCTAATCACACTTAGGTAGGCTTTGTGGGGAGCTGACAGTGCTCAGAAAGCTACAGACACCACTCAACTCCTCTGTGGCTTTCTTAACTTGCTGAGACACCATTTACCTTTGGTTTCTAATTACATTTAATAGTTCAATAAAAACATCATATTGAGACACGTATACGTACAAAAAACCTCATGGTTTTGTACAAAGAAAACATGCTGAATAATTGATAAATCGTTTTCCTTCCCTTTTTCAATTAAGAGCGTGGACTTAATCTCTAGAGCAAATTATTTCAACTGCATTTGAACCCATTTCTAAAATAGCTGCTTCACTGCTTCTTCTCCATCAGGGTTCACAGTGGACCTTCAGCAATCAAAAATCACTAGTGGAGTACAGTGATAAAGTCAGTACACACCACAGCCAAAACTGATCTCAGTCGTGCTACTAGACAGCACCATTGATGTGTGACCCCTGTTAAACGTGAAAACAATACTGGGGGTACCAAATGCCACCTGACTTTATAGATCAGCTCTGCAAGCTGCAACGTGGCTGCTTGAGTGCAGCACCACATACATATCCAAGTACATAATGGAGTACAGAACCTATCTTTTTCCTACAGGGAGCTTTGGGAGGCCTGACCAAACAGAGGTATGTCTGCAGTAGAAGGCAATCGTATTCTGAACCATCAAACAGAAAATACATTCCTATGTGTTTCCCAGCATGATCCCTTTAGGAGGGCCACACATAGCTCACACACCTTTGGGAAAAGCAGCTGCTATGAGGTGATCAGAAAAAAGACATTGTCCATCAGCTCTGCTTGGTTCAACAAACCTTTGCAACAAAAGGGGTGTATTCCAGAAGAGAATGTATCAGGCAAGCAGGAGTGAGTAGCATACAGTTCAAAAATGAATAAGTGGGGGGGGACAAATCACATCAATTATGTGTTCAGGTAATTGGAAGACAATAGCAAAATGATACACTTTTCCACGTGTGTGCCTTCTAATTCTACTTCTAGAATGCAAATGACAGTCACAGAGTGTGACATGACATTGTAAAACATGCCTCAGTTCCTTTGTACCAGAGTTAGATGTATTCCCACTTAAATCTCATATCTGTATCACCAGCACTGCATTCAAAGAGGCAGGAGGTTGGTTTCATGATTTGCCTTCCCAGGACCCAACCTGCTCAACAGTGAGAGTTCTTTAACAAAAATAAAGCCATGTTACTAAGACTTTGGAACTAAATATAAAAAGCTAATGATTCTAAATAATGAAACTACATGGGAGTTTTAGGAGGGCAGATTGTAATTAGCCAACTGGAATTTAGCCAGGACACCACAGCTAACACCTCTATGACCTTCAATCAACACTCTTTTAATATGCATGAAGTTGGAGTTCTTTATCATTAATAAACTGAATGAAAATCCAATTGGAGCAAATACTCTGTTGGTTGATTTTCTTCATTACAGAGCTGCTGCAATGATGAAATTCATGAGGGAAAAATGGGTGAATAGTCAGTCTTAAATGCTAAGAAATCTGGCAGTCTGTCCCCTTTCCAATACTTCCGATGCTGACAGTTGTTGGATGTGCACAGAAAATGTTTTCACACTTAAATGTGGGGAGTATAAGCAACGTGTTCACTCTGGGTCTCTTGCTGGCAGAAACCCAACCACCCAAATTCCCACTGTAGTCAGTCAGAATAAAGAATCTGCAGAATGATACCTTGAATTCATTCCATGCTCCTGTGAGACCACCTTAGCCCTTGGTGACTTTTCTGAATCACACATTGCCTACACCCACTTTTATTAAGACATGAAAGTGTCGGTTCAGAGCAGCACAAAGCCTGCTTAGTTTGTTGCTCCTACACAGATCAACATCCCCAGCATTAAAAAAAAAAGCTAATCACAGGAAAGCCATGATTCACAGGCAGTCATTTCAAATGAAGGAATCCCACCCCACACAAAGCAGCTCTATGGAATAAAAACTTTGAACCAGCTACCCCTGCTTAGGAGTGTTGATAGCAAGATTAATTATCCTTCTGTTGAGAGGCAGAAGCTGCCACAATGATGTGTCACCAGCACTTACCGAGCAAGGATGTATTCATCACAAGTGACAAGACTGCAAAGAAGTCAAATTCTTGCTTAATATTTGTCTGTATGCTAATGCAGTTTGAAAACAAAGTTCTCTAAAGCTGGATGAGACAAAAAAAGATTAAAAAAAAAAAGAAAAGGAAGAAGAAAAATGCTTTAGCCAAAGTAAACGACAGGAAGAAGTAAAGCAATTTAATTTTTTTACTCATTTTACAGAGCTTTTGAGATTTAATCTGCACAGCCATTAGGGATTTAAAGAGGACTGATGTTTAACTTGTTTGCCCATTTGACTTAAGACAAATCCATCTGACAACAACAAAGCACTTTCTTTGTCTTCACCACCACTTAATTTAAAGGGGACATGTTTACTAACAGCTTAATCTGTTTAATACAAATAGTCTTTTACATTCTTTAATCCTGTTCAAAAAAAAAAAAAAAAACCAACAAAAAACAAACCAAACCTTCAGAAACCATTTGGTCCCTTCTTCCAAAGCCCAAAGCTGGACTTTGGGGCAACCCAATATCAATAAAGTATCTTAGCTGTACAAACACATTGCTCTGAACAACTTACATCTTCTTTATAAAAGCAGGGAAAAAAATGTTATTTTTTAAGTGTCTGCTGAACACTATATACTTTTTTCTGTAACAAAAACTGTCAATCTTCTGGCATTCTATGGCAAACGTACATTTTTTTTCATAGAGCTGCACGCACAAAACTCTAGTTAGCATTAGTGAGGATTAATGTCAAAGAGCATAATAACCTCATCATCTCTCAATGTCACACAGGTTCTAAAAAGTGCTGAGGAGAATTCAATGGTCTTTCTTCAATGCACATATAGCCTTCAATTGCATATGGAATGTCCTTTTTTTTCTAGTATATTCTTTTTCATGATCACCAGTGTCACTTGGTTCTTTAACGCTAATAAACATGGAAAATGCATTATTCTGTGGAAGTGTTACCCACCTGCCAGTCAGGTTTACTCTTCTCTGATTGCATCTTCTCATCTTTGCTGTT
>JAOXXN010000395.1:7607188-7620361 GCA_026770055.1 Myrmophylax atrothorax
TAAATAAATGATTCAGCCCCAAGCAAGTGTAGCATGTGAGCATATGTTTAAATTAATGAACAATCATTCATAATAAAGATGTGCTTTATGGTCTCATTGCATTGAAGCCTCACCTTTCCTCTTCATTTCAATTTCTCCATCTGTAAAAGGGACTAAGCCATTCCAGCAAAAGGGTGTTGTAAATACAGAGTAAAATTCTTGTCACTTTGCCCGAGAACTTTGTTCAAGTAATGTTAAACTATCCTATAAGGTGTCCAAGGCTAAATTTTGTGCTTTGCCTTTAAAATTATCAGTCTATAGGCTTCAGACCCTTGTAAACACTGTAGTGTACCATGTTACCATCAGCTCTCCTTATATTTCAAAAAGTCTAGTAGCATACATCTTCCCCCTTCTTTAAATATGAAAGAGAAAATATATGTCTATAAAATACATTCAGGGCTCAGTATTTTTAATAGATGGCACTATAAAAATTGTGTCCTGTTTTACTTAATATGTTTGTGTTGCTTCAGGAATTAGACAGTTATTAAAATAAAGCCTTTTATCTTCCCATTCAAAAAGGAATGGAACATAAAGACACCTCTGTCAAAATACTCCTAGTGACTACATTCATGAGTAAACTCAGCCATACAAAAGCTAAGTGATTATTAGTCCCTGGTTAAACAAGGAGCTCGTGGAAGAAATGGGAACAAGCCAATAGCAAGCATTTACATTGGCCTTTTCACACAAGAATTTAAAACATTTTACAAAGAAAACAACAACAAAAAAAGCAGCACTTGATTCCTGAAACTCAGTCTTCTGCCATATTTACTACACATCAATCTTCTTCAGAAAATGTTGGTTTTAACATTTATTTTGTTACACGTATTTTCACTCTACCTCTGCATCAAGTATACTGAGTAAACTGCAATTTTATACCATCACACATGCTTTTGAAAGAAGATAAATATTTGAACTTTGCTATAGAAGCTTCTATAAAACCAAATTGCACCCTGTCCTATAAAAATAAGCCAATCTTTGATAGCAATAATAAGAATTGTATGAAAATCATCATATTTTCAAGTTAATGGCAAAATAAACAGCTGCTACAAGGGAGTCTTTATCAGCCTAACAACCATACTACCTTTGAACAGACCATGGCAGCAGAACAGGTCAGATTTTCAAAGGTTTATCTGAAAATTTCCCCTTAGTAGATTGTTTAAGATTCTAAAGTGCTTTTGGAGGGAGGCTGCCTGTTTATTTCATGTTTATAATAGCACTTGGAGGAAAGAAGACCTCAACCTATCTGTCAGCATTGTAGGAATGATAAAAAAAATCCGTAGCAATATTTTCATTAACATGGTGTTCATCAATTGATGAAAATATCTAGTTGTGTCTCAGAAATCTTACTGTTTTAATGAGAGATACAACATCTTTAAAATTAAAAAAAAAATAAAACAAAGCATGCTGCCTCAAGGACCTTACAAGGGATCCACTTGACTGTATGTGTAAAATGTGCATTCCAGTTTTACAGACCTCTTTTGAAAGCCTCACTGGGCTATTTTCAAAAGCATGAAGATACTAACCGAGAGGCTGTCTTCCCCTTCAGTTGCAAAAGTATACACAGGGGATAATTAAATTGCAATTAACTTCTAACCACCTTGTCTCTCAACAAAGTGATTCTCTCCTGTGGGAAAGGAGAAAGTAAACGGGATTTGGAGGTGTGGTGTACTTTCCTCCCTGCTTTCCCAGAGCTGACAAATGCCTACTCCAGCTGGAAAAATATAAACAGCTCCAATGAATCACAGAAGTTTGGACATCTTGCTTGGTTACTTGATGCCAAATATCTGATAATGCAGAAAAGCACTAATCCTCCTTGTACCTGGTGTTTTTGGAGTAAGACCGAGTATGAATGGTTGGTTAGTGAAGACAAGGGCTTTAATTAACCTCACTTTGTGGGAATTTACCATTTTAGACTATGCAAGTGATGGCATTTAAATTTTCTGCCTTATCTCTTTTCACATTTTCGTGCATACAAACTGTAAAAAAAGCCTTGAGTGTCCTCCTTTCTCAGAAGGCCAAAAAATTTCCTTGGAGGCAAACTCAGTTAAGAAAAATAGACATAACAAAAATAAATAAAGAAATAGGTTTAAATGTTGAGAATTCTACACGATCCCAAAGTGATGGGATCAATCAGACATTTTCCAAACGTGACCTGCCTCAGTGGCGGTGAAGTGCTGGATGTTGTGCTGAGTAAAGGGACAATATGAAGAGAAGGTACATGTTTTATTTGTTTTTAATGAAGAATGATCAACTTGCACTGTGCAGGCAAAAGAATATGCCAGAAGCAAACACGGGTGAGAGAAAACAGCTTTTTACTACAAAGTTCTTAGTGCAAGAATCTTCTGTGTCTCTGTTGTCACTGTAATGTCTCACTGTTACCAAAAAACAGTTGAAACTGGGCAGGCCTCTGCATGGCAGGGGATGTCACAATAAGAAAAACACAACTTACAGTTAAAGTGCCCCAAACTGTGATGCATTTTGTTGTGTGCTGCTTCAGTTTCATCTGAAGTGATACACCTGCAAGATGAGCAGTAAAGGTGTTGCAGTAATGAAAAATACTGCTTATCTGGAAAGACCCCCAACTTCTTCAACTGTTAGAATGCCTGGAAGTTTTATGGGTGTAAATTCAGTTGCCTTCGAGCAACTTTATATTATTTCTTCATTTAACATTGAGAGGGAATGTGGATAATTTATGATCAAAGACTTTAAGTTGCTCTTTAATGTGCCTTTGTAAAAAAAATTAAGACAGCCCAACTTTGTGACATAGTAGAGGATTGGACATTTGGTGGGCTTAGCCAGGTTGGAATTTTAGAGTTTTCACATTCAGTGTGCAGCTTCTTGGGTCCAAATCCATTTCACATTCAAAATACCCTCACAAAGTGTGACTCACAAATTATTCCTATTTTTAAGAAGGTTTCCATTGCTTTCAAGAGCATTGCCAGTGTAGCTGCATCAAGAGCCAGGTATCCCCTACAAGGCAATTGCTGTATGTTTAATTTACAACAGCTGACCTGAGGATTACCCCACAACTAAGCAATGTAAGCTACATTAGTTCCTCTCTGAAAAACAATGGGAAGTCAACCATGCAGCTCATTATTACAGCAAATAAAAGACAAACTACTTAAGACTTTTTCTTGTACACTTCTTTTTTCTAAAGGAGTTTGTTGGGACATAGGAGGGATATTTGCAAGCTCAGTGAACAAAGACCATAAAAACAGATGACAAAGAAAATGAACCTTGAAGATATCAGGGCTCTCAATCAGGCACTCACTGCAAAGTTGGGTGTGCAAGCCCAGAACAGCCACAAAAGTACTGAGGCCTTTCAGCTCCTGATTTTGTCTTTAAAGGAATAGTTTGCAGAAGATCTTGTCTGCAGGAGCACATTTTAGCTAACTGTGCTTGCTGTAGCTACCTATTGATAACAGAAGAGAATTCCACTTTCACGTGCTTATTGAAGAATACTATGCCAAGACATCCAGATTTAAAGTATGCAACCCCTTTGAAATCTTATAAGTAATTAAGCAGTGATTCCTTCAGCTGAAGGAAGAACTGAGAGGGTATTGCAGAATGTGTAAGTTATTCACATATCTTCCTGGTATTAATATAAAAATTCAGAAGAGGACCTGTAGGATCTAGGTATGCAGCATTTTATTTTAGTATCTCATTATATTTTATTCATGTGAGGAGCCAATATGACATACAACTCTGTAAATACGGCACAGGAAAAATTTCAAGTTCCAACCTTGTTTGCCATTTGTTCCAGTCTACTCTATTTCACAGCTCAACTTCTCCAATCAGCCTTTACCCCTCATGATGCACCAATATGGTTCCATTTTACCTCACTTGACAATTCACAGCTCAGGAGAGATAAAGAGCAATTGAAGAGTTTGTCTCACTGAGGAAACTGAGAGGAGGAAGGACAATCTCTAAAGCCTTCATAAGTAACTATTTACATTTTAAAATCATATTTCCTTGTAGCAGAGGAGAAAATTTTTAATATAACAGAGACAAAATATGGGTATTTGATAAAGTGTAAAAGTGAAATGTAAAGCGCTATCATCCAAAAGGCATTTCTTTCTCAAATGTGTACAGAATAAAAACTGTCAGCCAATAGCATTAGCAGCCAACTAAACCCAACCATCTGATTAAGACAGGTCATGTCACTCAAAATTTAGGGTCAAATAATATTGTAAACTGTCAGAGGTGATGAAGAGATGAATACAGATTAAAAGACACAAATGGTAGGATGTCACATATGAGATGAATGCTGAAGAGGCATAGGTATTAGGAATATGAAAATACATCATTGGCCTGATTCTCATTTCAGTTATGGAGTTTTAATTCCTCTCTATTTGTTTAAAGTGGCTTTAAATGGAAAAAAAAATGAAAAAGCCATAACCCCACTGGACTTACTGTCATGATTTCATCTGGTTCAGTGCCGACAAGAATTTAAATCTTATTCTTCAATAAAATTAAGTTATTTGATACTAGAACTGGTTAAATATAGGAGGAAAAAAGAAAAAAGAAAGAAAAAACAAAATTCATATTTCAAAAATTATTGTCTAACTAGATTTCTAAAATTCATCATTCATGCACTTTCATCTGAACTCATTTTCAGTTGCCTCAATAAAGAACGTTTCAAAGACTCACACTTGATGTGAACAGCCTGGGATGTGCATCAACAGCCCTATGTAATCAATTCAGAAAACAAAACCATTATCATGTGCACCAGGTAACCAATCCCAAAGTACCAATATGTGCTACCAATATAATCAACTTGTTGTTAGGGAGGTTTAGTTTGGATTTTAGTTTGAGCTGCTTGAATTTGGAGTGCCTTAAAATTCCTCACAGAGAATTGCATTGGATTCTGTCACAGGAATATGTATGTTTCAAAGTAGCTGTTAAAAAACTAAACCCATGTGGAAGAATAACCATGTCACTTAATTAAAAATATCAGATGCAAACAAATAAATGATGCAAAAAGGATAGGTGGCCTCCCTTCTATGCTCATATCCTGCAATGGTAAATCTGAACACTAGATGTGTTAATATACAAGTTAGTGAGCAGAAATTTGCTGCCTATACTACCCTAACCAAACCTCTCTGATGAAGAAGGGAAGTGGAAATCTGTTTTCATCCCAACTTCCTCATATGAATCTCACTGTCAACAGAGTATCAACTGCTAATGAAAGGTTCCTTCAGACTGCCTTGTACTTTACTCTGAATCAAAGTATCATGACTGCTTTCACCTGCTCCTGCCAGCATAATCATCTGAAAGTTGATCAAACATATCTGAACCTGTACAAGAGCAATAACTGATGGAGACGGATGCTGTCAGCCAGGAAGGTTCACGCGCTGTTTGTTCAGCACTTGTCACCTCTGGATCACAGTAGCTCTGTGTGCACCTTTCTTTTTTATTATGACAACACTGCAGTCCAGCAGCTTTCATTCCTGAAAGCTTGATGAAAATACGTGATGATTTTTTGAAATATGAGAAGAAGCTGCTTATCTTTGGAAAGATGTTTTCTTTGATGCTGGTGTAAAAATGCGTGGAATGCATCTAAACTCAATTAAGGAATATTTGTAGTATCACTTAACCTCTTACAAATGCTTCCTGGCCAACTGTAAAGAGAGCTGATATTTTCTTTGAACAGGAGAAAAAAAAGAATCAGGGAGACACATATTAAAACTTACTTCTTGTGGGAATATGGTCTGGGAAATTTCGTCCCAGAAGAGAAAAGTTTTAGGCCTGCCAACAAAATGTAATATTATGTAACATCATCTAACATCATGTCAGTGCTTAAGGGTTGGATATAGGATACCACTCATTACCCAAGAAAAATCCATCTGAAAGTGCTGGACAGATTGCAAAGACATAAGAAACATTACTGTATTTCATTTAAGAGTGTTGCTACCAAGAAGCACTGTATATCTTGGCTCTTCTACAGCACAGATTTTTCCCACTTCCCAGTGAAAACATAAAGCTTTTTCCCACCCCTGAGTCTGAGATTTGGATACTCCAAAAAATTTGGTAGGTTTTTCAGAGGTGACGTCCTACTCATTTAATTAATTTAAGAATTTCATTACTGTAGATGAACAGGAACATATGGGCAAAGATCTGAGAAAGAACAGATTAAGTTATTAGGACATACCTCTAAGATTCCCAAGTCAGAACGAGTACAGGCCTTGTCTCCTAAGCTGGCCATTCCAGTCTAAAGTAAGTCACAAGCTGCTGCCACATGCTGTCACTATCTTACTATTCCAGTATTTTACATCTCTAAGGTTATTAATAAAAGGCAGCTTCTTTACCCACTGAATACTCCCATTACTATCTCCAGGAAACCTGCTGGTGGTCACACTCCAGCTACTGATATCACATGGTCCAGATTCTTACAGCCCAAACTCCGTCTGAATCTGAACTCCTGCTGCGCGTTGCCTTGCTTTCGAGGGCCTTCAAGAAGCAGAAAGCATCAAGTAAGTGGAGATTAGACTGTGTGAATCAAGGATCTTCATATCCAGACCCACATCATGTCTCTCCGGGGTTGGTGGTTTCAATAACAAAACCTCGGAGGAAGCGGGAAGGGATAGTGCAGTGTAACACACAGTGTTTGCCTCCCTGGCCTGTGCCAGTGCTATTCATTCTGCTGAGATGGAACAGACCAGGAAAGTAATTCTCACGAGCTCTCAAGCACTAAATAAAAAGGTAACAGAGGCTGAACTGGTTTGGGCTTTTAGATGCAGTAGAATAAGCAGAGGTGAACATCAAAACACTTCATGGTTCTGGATTTCATATCTCTGCTGTATTCTTTCATTTACACGGACAATACAACTGTGACATCAACAGGCTCGTTAAAGAATGATAGTGAGTAACTACAGACAGAAAAACTGTAATTAAGACAGTTCTTTAACTGCTCTAAAAATGCTTGCAAAGGAAGGGTGTGTATTTATTCTGCCAGCATTAGGATAAGGTCGAAGGTGAGAGATGAGGAATTAAGCAGCAACCTGGTAACACCAACATTATGAAACACTATTTACTGTGTCAGGGTGTCAGCTGTCCTTGATTACCACTCAAGAACAGTAATGGATTTTCTAGTGACTGTGGACAATCTTCTCCACCACACTTTTAAACGTTAGAGAAACGTAGTCACTAATTATGCCGGCAAACATTTACTCAAATGAAAGTGCATTGGCACAGCATCTATACCACTGTCACTGCCATGCACAGAGCCATCCACAACCTGATCAAAATGAAGTTTGCTCAGATACTCGTGCTAGATACCCAAGTATTTGCCAGAGTTCCTTGGAAGCATTTATAACCCATACTTCCAGGACAATACCATTAGTACTGACCATTATCTACCTTTCCTACAAAGGGTACAAGCTGTTGACCAAAGGCTATTATGTCATGAGATAAATGACTTCCTGGAATTCCCTGGATAAAGGCTCTGAGAGATAATGCAATACATAATGACCTCAAGTGGCCTTTAGACTGAGTCTGTTTCCATACGCAGGAGAAACTGGGATTTCCTACAGGGTTTCCTGAGTAAGAGCAAATTTTGTAGTTCCCTATGCCTCTGCCTTTAGCATCAAAGAAACAGCAGACCAGTGGGATCTGGAATTTTAAGTCCTGGCTCCTTATAAGGCTTTATTACAAAATAAGGAACAATCACACTAGCATAGGCCTCCTGGTTCTTCCTGCCAGAAGCTGGCAAAGTAACTAGGGAACACACTAAATTGTATGAGCAAACAATTCTTGCATGTTTTTTCCACTTTGCTTTTTCAAATAGTTTTGTTTCATTTTCCACATGTTTCTTCACAAAGATTTATCAGAAAATGAGCACCCACTTTTATAATTCATGCTGTAAATTCTCTGCCCTCTGAACGCACAAGCCCTTTGATTTTGTTGTGTTATCGAAGTGACTCAGACTGGAAAAATCTGCCCCCCTTGATATTTTGGGTCATTATGACCCAAATATTCTTGGTTACTTTGGTGTTTAAACCAAAATCCAAATGTATTGATACCTAATAAATACTTCACAGGTGTATTTTAGATATTGTACACTATCCTGTCAAAAGGATATTACGTTGCATTTATACAGTAATGAAGGAACAAAAAGTCCTTCCACATGGAGCTCTCACTTCTAATTATAAATCATAACTGTGTGGGAGATAGTAGATTTCTCTGTTTTGTCTTTTCTCCACAAGTCCACAGGTCCTGCCAGATGCCTGCTCCAGAATGGACTTCCCACAAGGGCCCAGTCTCCTTCAGGCACTCCACTCCAGCATGGGGTCCTTCATGGGCTGCAGGTGGATCTGTGCTCCACCAAGGACCTTCATGAGCTGCAGGGGCAAATGCTGCCTTATCATGGTCTGCACCAAGGGCTGCAGGGGACTCTCTGCTCCGATGCCTGGAGCACCTCCTGCCCCTCCTGCAGTGACCTTGGGGTCTGCAGAGTTGTTGCTCTCACTTATTCTCACTCCTCTCTCTGGCCACAATTGCACTTTTTCTTTCCCTTCTTAATCATATTGTCCCAGATGCACTGCCACCATCACTGATGGGTTCAGCCTTGGCCAGTGGCAGGTCCATCTTGGAGCTGCTTGCCATTCGTTCCATCAGATACAGGGGAAGCTTCTGGCAGCTTCTCACAGAAGCCACCACTGTAGCCCCCATGAAAACGCAATACAACACTGAATAAACTGCCACAGTCCACCAGTGAAACTTCCCAGCAAAGACTATGCAAGTCTGACCTCAGACACTGACCCCCCCCCAACTCTCTCTCACTGCAGGAAGCCTGTTGTGGTGCCACAGCATCAAACCTGGCAGTGAATCTCACTTGCACTCAGATAAGTATCCGTTAAAATAAAAGGCTGGCTCACAGGAAGCTAAGAACAAGTGAAGAATTTTTTTCAGTCCTGAGGGACAACGCACTCATCCCACAGGAATTGTCAGTCTTCACCAGGCTAAAGGCACCTAAGACTTTTAGCATAACCAAATCTGACTGCTCTCTGTTCCACAGCTGAGGTAAGGACACAGGCATGATTTGAATTGCTTTGTTTTCTACTCAAATGGTGACAACCTTGGTCACTGACTGCACTTTACTGGTCTCCTCAGAAAGAGTGATCCAATGAGGTGACAGAAATTTGCTGGGGTATCCTCTAAGGTTCAGTTCTTTGACTTACCCTCCCTGAATCTGTTTTGTTCTAGTGCAAATCACCACTTAAAATCCTCGTTCAATGTTTTAATATAATCAAATAAAAAACAAGCCAAACCTTTTCCTCTGATACTGGATTTAAGAACTGTTATATCACTTTCCTCAAATAGCTACCTAAATACAGACATGTCACAATAACAATATCCTTAACAATAATATCCTTAAAAATAACATCCTTATCCTTTAGCAGCTACAAAGTAAGACCACCTTCTAGAAAACCTGTAAGGAAGAATGGCATTAATTTGAACTACAGGAAGATTCTACTGCTGGAAGCACCAAGAACACAACTGTGAAAATAAGTAATAAGCAAAATTTCAGCTAAACACATTTGGAAGTGAAACACAACTGTTAGTTACAGAGTAAAAAAAAAAATGAATAGATAGTCTTCAATTTAGAAAGCCAAGCTTTTAATATTACAAGCATTTTCAGGAATTCATCATCTTACACCTCTTCTAGCAGTAGCCTCAAAAAATAAAGACATCACTTTTGGATTCTGAACTGCTATTAAAAAAAACCCATAAAAATGCTTTTGATGATGCCAAAGGAAACAGAATTTTGCACGTGCAAGAACTGGTTAAATCAGAATGGGTATCTCTAAGGTGGTTAGGAGGGACTACAAAAGTAATGAACACGTTCACACCCCCAGGAGAATATGGTTTACAGCAGAGAACACACTGCCTGCAGAGGACAGTGCTCTTAAACAAGGCTGTCTCAGAACTCCCTCTAAAAGACCAACTTTAAAGGGATTCACAGCTTCCTCAAGATGTAGTAGTAATTTGGGCTGACAGTCTTGGAAATTTCTCTAAGGCTGAAGTGTTTGAGAAATGTTGACCTAAAATAATTCTCTTCTTTCTCAGGGGTGAGAGGAGGAAAACATTGCTTCCCCGTTCCCTCCTCCCCCACCTCCTTTTTATTTTAAATAAAAATACCTTTCGCAGCTGTTTGGTGGAGATGCTCCCTCCGTGACTCAGATCAGGATTTGGAAACATGGCATAGCAGTTGCCATAGCATCAATATTCTGTTGTTCTTGTGAAAAAGTCCACAAATTAGGCCAAGTTATGAGCTTCTACAAGTCTGCCCACACAGGCTGAGAGGAAATTTTGATTGTATAACAGATAATAAGGAGCAAGCTCCATTGACTGAAACCTGTTGAAACCAAACTGAAACCTGCTGGGCCAGCTGGACTGTGCATGCCACGTCCCCCCGAATCACAGGTCCATCCCCTGCCAGGGCTTTGCCAGCCTTTCTGCCTGTGTGCACCCACCAGGCTCACCGCCTGGGAATGAAAGCTGTAAATTTTCTCCCTCCTGTGCTTTTTATTGCCTCTGTCTGTCATCTTTTCTCTCCTCATTCATGGTTAGAAAGGATATATTGCAAATTATCACAGTAGAATGAGAATCAGGCAAAGTTTGTGGATGATTGGCTAATGAAGGTAAATTACAAAGTTTGCAGCAGAAGCTTGACCGTGTAACAAAGAACAACAAATGACAGCAGACTGTCCAGTGCCTCCAAGGATTTTGACCTTGCCAGTGTCTCAAGCAATCAGCATTTACAATCACCTTTCCAACAAATTTGAAATTTTATTTCCCTCCACAGGATAGAGTTATAAATATTATGGATGGAAAAAAAAAAACCAAAAACAACACTGTGGACTTTCTCCACAGTTTTGGTTCAACACCTCAGTAGTTTTTAACTATTAGATGTTCATCTACATGAAGCTGTTTCATTCCATGTACTGAGAGGCCAATACCCTGGGAACACATCACAGCTGTGCAGGAAATAAGACTGACATCTTTAAGATCCTCTCTCATTTACAGTAGGAGTTGAAAGAGAGGCAATGCATTAGCAAAGGAGAAAACACAGCCTTAAGATTAAAAAGTATAATCCTCAAGTATTGGAGTCTGGTCAGGTTTGGCCACAGGCTATATGATGCTGAAAAGATCACCCTGGTCTTTTCACTGCTGAACTCTGACTGTCTGGCCCTTACTTCCCGAAAATCCAGATTATATGAGATCACAGATTATGATTTATGAAAGGGCTGAGAATTCAGAACTGCAGGACTCGGCTAACAGATCTGCTTTCACTACAAGAAGCGTAAAGTATTCTGAAATGTATGAGGTTTAAGGTACCTCAATCGCATTGGTAAAATTAGTGAACACTTTTACCTCGCATTTCACCATTTTTCCTGTCCCTGTGTGTTAAATAGCAAAGATACATTAAACAGTCAATAACCAAGAGATTAATAAACTATCCTCTTATGGTAGCACTGTAGAAAGATACTTGAGGAAGTTGAGAATAATGCATTCAATGCTGGACAGAATGGTGTGCAGCAAATAACTCCGTGGCATACCCTGAACAATTCAGATAAAACGAAGCATTTCATAAAACTCCTGTTCAGCCATGTCTATTGTATATGTTAAAGGCACAGACATCTCATAGGAAGAAGTAGCTATGCAATAATGTAATTTAATATCCCCATCAGGATGGGCATGAACAATTGGAAAAATTACCAGAATTAGAGATTGCCTATGTATTTTCTGCTTTCTCTACACTTGACTTGACAACCTTAGCACTTTTGTAACAAAGCATGTGATTTACTGACTTACTAAAAATCATTTTTCCACTTATGAGTATTCCCATGTCACGGACTTGAAAACATTATTTTAAATTTAAGTCCTACTAACATTTAGAAAAAGCATGAACTTTAAAAAGGCACTGAAGTTTATATGCAAAAATATTAGTTTATTATACATTTCTAGTTATTTGAATACTGAGCCTGCCTTTCAAAAAACATGCAAATGCTATCATTTATCATGTAAAGGTGTAAGACCATGGTCAGTGACCCATTTAGGAGGGTATGAGGGTAGAAGCCAGGAATCTGAAAATATCCACTTTAAAATGTCTGCCTTCTTTAACTTGGATCAATTAAGGAAATGGTTTGCCATTAAACTATGGCTCTCCCACACACCATTTAAATACACACTTGACTCCCATTGAAATGGTCAGTTCAACTTAAATTAGATTGAACTGTGCATAAACAAAAGGCTACTGGAGAGCACAAAACTCCCATAGCACCCTCTACTGATAAAGAGGGAATGGGATTAACATTCATACAGAGCAATTCCACAGAACAGGCAAAGCAACAGAGCAAAGTGAAAATGGGTTTTCATTGCGGTTCAGAATTTAAGCTGCTGCTTTATAAAGGGACCCTTTCAAGACATTACCCTTAAAGGCCCAGTCCTGTAGTCCTCACTCTGGCAAAATTCCAGCTGAAGTCAATGGGAATATTGCCTCTGTAAGGACTATTCAAAATTAGTCAAACTGTCTGAATATCATTCAATCAGCTCTAATCACTGCATTGAGAATAAAGGCCGTAATTTTGGCAGGTTTTGTCACTTTAAATTCTTCAACAAATACTTGCATTATTCTCTGTAAATCATCTTGCCAAGCAGTATTTGTCAAATAATTGGACAATTTTTTTCCATCAACCATTGAATAAATTATGAATAACAAGCACTGATTTAACCATGTGACTCCCATCAGTCAATTCTTAAGTTTCCTATGAAGGGCTTAACTGGAGGTTTTATTGGTGGCTTAAACATTAGAGAAAATCTCATTCAACAAGAACTACTCAGCAACCTTTCCATCAGTATTGAAGATGTAAAGGCTAAAACTGAATGGTGATTTGCTTTTTAATTGTATGGACTACCATAAACGTTAGCATATTTTTCTGACAGAATGTCTGATTTTATTCATTCTTCCAAATCTGAAGTATAACCTTTAGAAAAAAAAAATATGCAAAGCTTTTACTTTTTGTATTTTTAGTAGTCTCAAATCAAGGTTCCCATTCTCTCAAGCAATGTACAGTCACACAGCAAGACTCAGCCTTCACCCTGAGGAGCTAACTTTGCAAAGAGATAAGG
>JAOXXN010000395.1:7623098-7642487 GCA_026770055.1 Myrmophylax atrothorax
CCTTCCTGTGTTTGAGGTTGGTTTTTTATCTTAAAAACATAGTGAGAAAATGCTTTATTTTGTTTCATCAGCAAATTGGGATGTCATTAGTCACCACTTCTAGCCTCTCCTCCAAAATCAGATTCACAATACGGTGCAGCACAAAAAGCTCTGTGACACCTCCATCGTTTGTCAAGGTGCAGGGAGGGACACACACCATGCAGCCTCCACAGGTATTAAGACCTGCTCTGTCAGAAAAAGAGGTGGCACACGCTCTGTCTGTATGGTAGTTTAAACACACCTACAATGAACCTTGGACATTCCACTGACTGATTTATTTTTCTGATGAAATTTTTTGCTTTCTATTACCAACCTAATTTTTCCCCACATTGGCTTTAATTGTCTGACCTTCATTAATGTGGAGGGGTTTTTATGAGAAGCTGTGTTACCAGCCTCTGTCAAAAAACCTTGTGTAGCATTTTTTGTGGAACATGTCTTTTTGATAAAACTCTGTATGTGCTTGTATTGCCAAACTTCTCCATTAAATTGCTAATCTTTAAAACATATTATAAGGCTGGAGCAGCAAAATATACTGTTGCAACAGTCAGAGTTATTTTTCCATAGAATTATACTCCATCCAGGCTCTTTATAGTTTGGGGGGCTTTATCTTTAACGATTTTATCAATTAAGTTTCCTGACACAAAAGAAAGTTTACCATTCTAATTCCTGGAATCCTTCTCAGAGCCATTTGCCCCAACGCAGTTTTGTGAAGCTGCCTACCTTCAGTTTTCTCTATTGTATCACATTTTGCTGATTAATTACCTAAGTTTTAATAGGAATTCAGTTAGTAATTTGTTAGCTCCTTCAGATTCCTTGGATGAACGCCACATGTTCTGACTTTCACTGTTATTTAGTTCCATGGGTTGTTGCAAGCCCTGTATATACATCACTGCTTTTGGCAACACTTGTTCTTTGTAAATAGCAAATATTAAGGCAA
This sequence comes from Myrmophylax atrothorax, assembly GCA_026770055.1. Lineage (NCBI taxonomy): Eukaryota > Metazoa > Chordata > Aves > Passeriformes > Thamnophilidae > Myrmophylax > Myrmophylax atrothorax. The sequence continues at coordinate 7,624,075 of JAOXXN010000395.1, forward strand.
GTAGTTCCTCATGATCTGCTCTGCTGAAGTTCTAAGCCTCCAAAATACTCTGTTTCTGCATAAACCCTTTGTCTTCTCAGTTTATTCCCTTTGTGCCTTAGTGACTCCTCATGCATTTCCAGAACATTATCACTATAACTATAAACATTCTTCAGATTTCCTCTAACATGTTTAAGATCAATTACACTTGTATTACAGCAAAATGGCTTTGAAATAATAATAAAACCCTATTATTTAAAATACACACCAACAACGTCATCTACCTCTACTCACGCTCTCCTTAAAGTCCCATTGGAGAACAGCCTTTGCTTTGTGCTCTTTACCGTAATTTTTAACCTCTTCAAGGTAATAGTTAGCCCAGATATTCTCCTGTGGTCCTATACACTCTTCCCTTTGCTTGCCTAAGAAAATACTATGGAATTTATAGAGCAGCCTCCCACCTTCACATCCCAATCTCTTTCCTGCACAGTATACAGAAATGAATTATTGTGCCTCATTGATTTTTTTCCTGAGAACCATATTTCACAAGTGATAAATTATACCTACATTATCTTAATGCTAGACATTAAGCCCTACTCAGAGTTTCCTTTAAGCTTCTTATATCAGTATTTGCAATTTTTATTATTTTATTGAAATGTTCCTTTTTAAAGGTTTTTTTTCACCCTTGCTGCACCACAGCTGCAGTTGATTTCTGTATCTTCTCTCATGGATGTATTTTGCAAAGTTCAGAGGTCTGAACAGCACATAAGAAATTGGACATTTTCATCTGCAAATACCAAGAAGAGAAAAGCAAAATTGTGGGAAAATGCTCTTTCTTTTAAAGAACCTTTTTTGCTGCATACATTGTTTTTCTATTAGGAAATATATATTGCTAAGTAGAAATAAGAAATATTTTTGAGTTGTGTAAGTTGTTGATGAAGAAGAGAACAGAATACTATACTTTTAAGTACCTTAATATTTTTAAGTTTAAAATTTATATAATGCACAGGGTGCAGAAAAAGTCAGGAAAATATTCTAGGCCTAAGCAAATGTCTCAGGAGTGGTCTGACAAACCCAGTCTATTCAGATTAGCAGCACAAATTGAGGAATGACTTGATGACATTGTTAATGTATCTTTTCAAGGAGAAAATACCAGTTAATAAAGAGCTCTTCAGCTTAGCTGAGAGAGGCACAAAAAGAGCAAATGGTTAGAAGCTGATGCCAGACAAATTCAAATGAGATATAATAAAGAGTAACAGTCACGATGATTAATCACTTGAACAAACAACCTCCCTCAAGTTATGAAATTTTTAGATGAAAACAGAATGGCTTTCAGAAATATATTATTTAAACAAATGGTTTAATTTCTAAAATTTGCTAACTGCATGAAATTCCTTGCATAATCTTAGAAGGTCAAACTAGGTGATCAAATTGTGCCTCAAACCTCAAAGTTTTAACACGTGGCAATATATAACTTTCAGAATCACACAACCATTCCTAACTACTGCTGGTTTGTTATAATTGTCTTTTTTGCATTCTCTTAAAATGTTAAGCTTGAGAAACAGTTCTCCAACCCTCTGTCTTGTTACACAAAAGGTTAATTTCTCTTCAGAAGTAGCAGGTAAAAAGCAGGCAAAAGTTGCATTTAAACAAATCCACTCCTGTTTCAAATAGCATTTAACGTAGAAAGAGGGAGAGAGAGCAAGAAAGAGACACAAACACCGGCACTGGAAGTATTAAAAGCATGCTCTGAAAACCTGTGTGATGACAGTTTGAAGAAAGCAGCTTTTATGTGCTACTGAGCCCATCTCTACAATGTCTTTTAAATGCAACTGTTTACCCAGAAAATATAAGCAAGGGCCAGAATCTGGACTAGATGAGGCACCTTTTGAGTGCAGACACTGAACTGAATCCTTAACTAATAAATTGTTCCGCACCTTTGTCTGAAACAAGAAAAGCAAAGGTCTGCATTTTCTCACAAGAATGCACAAGCCCCTCAAAAGCAATATGGTTTTCTACATCTAAGTCTCAGTATTTGTTGACTTAAAGAGTTTGTATGAATGACAATGCACATCACTGGTTTGTTACTTCTGTCATCTGTGCTACTGAGTGTACCTTGGCTCAGATCAAAGTTGAAAGCCTCTTAAAAGATACACAAACCACAATGTGACAAATAGCATGCTTTGTTTGACACAGCAAACACGAAATTACTTTCATCAACCCAGGAAAAGAATCCTGTGTTTTCAGTGCTAATTCTGAAGGCCGCAGTGATGGAACCAGAGCTTTACTTCATCCCCAAGGAATGAGGACCTCTCCAAAGACAAACAGAAGGGAAGGAACAATATCAGCGCATTAAATGCTGACAATGGTATGAATTCGAGGCTTGCACTCCATGGTACACATTTGTAAAAAATTCACCCTTTACACAATTAAAAGGATTTCCCACAAAGTGAAAAATGCCTCCATTAAGCAAATATTAATCTGACCGGAAATTACAAATTAGAACATACACAGCCCTTCACAGACATATCCAAAACTAAACATTCCTACATCTACCACATTACACAACCCAGCACCACACACAGTTAGAGCACAGCCATCAGAAATATTGCAAACAAGAGGTTTGGTTCTTCTTACAGCAACGTTACCTAAGCAATTGCCAATACATTGTTACAAAATATATGAAAGCTTTTACAAATATAAAGTACTTCATATCTATAAATCCTGATTATATTTGCACTATTTGAGTAAAAAGAAAAATTTCACTATGACATATGCTAATAAAAAATCGGTGGTCATATATGAAATCACATTTGCTTTAGAGTCTAATTTGATCAGAAAATGTATATATACAGATTTCCCCCTAAATTTTTCCTCCCTGAGAAGGAAATAATATTTACTCAGCAGAACAGATTTTTTAATTCAACTATGAACAAGTGACAGCCTTCTCACTGACTTGAAAGGGCTTTAAATGAGATCTAGTAGCATCTCTACTATCCTTACAAATTAAAATTGTGCAGCTTTCCTACTGACTTGGAAGCAAAAGCCTGGAAGTTAACAGAAGTTCACAGAAAATGTAAACAGTAAAAAAAGAGTACAACAATGAAAAATACAGAGTATGCCTGTGCACACATGCATATAAATAAATATATATTTAGGGTATGTGAATAAATAGTAAGCAAGGTAAAAATGTTTTCAAACTTCTGAGAAGAAAGAACAGACAGTGTGTTTTTATAATTAAGGACGTCTGACTCAGTTCTCTTAACCTTTTACAGGGCAACTACAAAGCTGCTTGACACTGTTCCTTGCTGAGTCAAAGGCAGGGCTCACATGTGCAGATTTGCCAAAACCTGCCCTCCTCAGCCAGCAGAAGTATTTCAAGCTGGAATTCCTCATTAATGCATTCAGACTCAGCTCTCATTCTTTATGACATCAATGCACTTGATTCTCAGAAGAAATATTGTCTTCTGTAATTTCAGTAGCATAAATGTTCTTATTCCCAATGGTGAAAACAAATCTGTATGTTTACACATGCAGAGATTTGCCCATCCTATTTACTGCCCATACCCTGGAGCCTTGTTTGGAGGCAACCACACAGCCCAGCATCACTGAAACAATCCTACATAACAACCCTTTAAGGGGCGAGCTTAGGACAGGTACAGAGCTCACCAACCTCATTTACCACACAAGTTTTACTCATTATGTCAAGACACATATTTATAACATGTTCTTTTTAAAAACACCAATCAAAGGCTGTTCAGTTTGAAGTAACTTACACAAAAGTACTGCATTCTTTTCAAAGATATTAATATTTTTGATTACACTCCTCTAACGTGACCAAGTGTAAAAACATATTACAGACAGTAAGTTTCGTGATATAAAGACACAACATCAGTGAAGTTCATTACAGTTGCTATACTAAAAAGTTCACTTCAAACCATTGCCCTGGGATTGCTGTTTCTGTATCAAATTTATTCAACCCACACAATTCAATAGTTCTTCTGAGAAGTTACTCTCCTGCCATTGATGACAGCAGGCCAGCTGCCTCTGCTAATTAGCAGTACCATGTCCTGTTGCAGCTCTATAACAAAATAGATTGGCTCTTTGACTGGTGCATTTTGTTCTAGGAGACCAGAAGCTGTTGAATCTGTGTCTTGCTCCTTCAAAAAGGCTTTAAAACTTACTACACCACATGGTACCTCGGCTGAGTGCTGCTAATCTGTGGCTAAAATTCTCATTGCTCCTAAGTCTTCTCAAAAAGGATTCTGTAAAAGTCAATCATTCTGGACAGAGCCACGATTTCAGCACTATTTAAACACACAATTAACATTTTAAAACTATACACATGGCTAAACCCAGGTATCATTAGTCACTTATTACTCACCTTCAAAGCAGGCAGTGCGTTCATTATGATAATGTCCTTGCAGCGTTTGAAGCAACCTTTTGCATTTTAAGTGGAGGCTCTTGGTAAAAGGTGGCACTTAATAAGAAATGGCAATTACTGAGGCATGTTACTCTCCAGAAGACTGCAGGATGAATTTTAATTTCTTCCTGACCATGCATCAGCTAAGGCTAATATGGACATTTTAGTTTAGAAACAGTAGGAAGTACAGTAAAAGTGAAAAGCAAAATAAAAGATGACACTAATCTTCTCTGAGTTTCAATTAAGGCCCAGCACCTCTGGATTAAAGGCTTATTTTAACAAAAAGCCTTAATTAAGCATACATGTGTATAGGATCACCTTAATGAGGTATGACAGAAACAGAAGAGATGGAAACTTTATTTTAAAAGAAGCTTATTAGCAACTTTAAGAAATTCAATCAAAGATTCCTACAAAAAAATAAAAGTTATACTGAAAAGAATACTGAACCAAGCTCAATAATAAAACAGTGAAACCAAAATAGGTAATATTTTTATATTTAAATTGATACATATTCATGATTTTTTCTACACGTCAGTGTAGTGGTTTTATGACTGTTACAGCATTTACACTTCCATTTAAATTTTAGACAACAGAAAACCATTTGCTACTTTATTTGCTAATTAAAATTTATTGCTAAAAATCTTTAGGAGTTTATATTGTGAAATATCCCTTCATCATATTACTGCATAAGGCTTGGTGTTAGACTAACTTGCGAGGTCACTTTAAAAACCATTATTTTATCTTTTTATTCCTGCCTTTGGAAACAATCAGTGATTTAATGTCATTTTAAAGATAGCCACTTCAGTTGCTTTTTACATCTTCCCCTACAGTAAAGAGAGGTATTCTCATTTGCAGATTTGACTTTAAAGTAATTACTTATAATTACAGAGAAGTGCATCCAGTGGATTAATCACTGCATTTATATGCTGCTCGAAGGATTACTCTAAGGACAGCTTCACTGTTTTTGCTCAGAAAATGTCAGTTCTACAAGAAAACAAATCTCTCAAGTCAGGAGCAGCTGAGAAGGACTTTGACAACTGTTTAAAATTAAAGAAATGGCACACCTGGACTTGAGGCAGCATCTGCACTTGTCCTCCTTGTGAGAAATAAAGGACCATCAAGTGAGAATAACCAGGAAAATGGCCAGGGGAAGCCAACACTCCTACTGGACAGCTGAGGGTACCTTCACATGGTTCTGGATCTGAAAGAAACACAGCAGTGCTTATAAAAGACAAGGGAAGTGTTGCTGTCTCAGGAACCCATTCTCTCAAACCTGGGAAGTCACTGGAGGAGCTGATGTCACACTAAACACAGTCTTACCATCTCCCTGAGCTATCTGCTTTCCTGCCATGGACAAAGATCGGGCACTGGGTGACAAAGGTCTTTGTGTGATCTATATGGAAACTGTTCATCTGTTCTCTTTGTATAGATGATTTTTTTTTTTTAATGATGATTCTGTTGTAGAATTGCCAAAAATACAGGTGACCCAAAATGGCAGGGAGGAAGCTGGTGAAGGGTCTGGAGCACAAGTCTTATGAGCAGTGGCTGAGGGAGCTGGGGGTGATTAGCATGGAGAAGAGGAGGCTCGAGGGGGACCTTATCCCTCTCTCAGTACCTGACAGGAGGTTGTAGTGAGGTGGGTGTCAGTCTCTTCTCCCAAGTAACAAGCAATAGGATGAGAAGAAACAACCCCAAGCTGAGTCAAGGGAGGCTTAGATTGGATATTGGGAGAAATTTCTTCACTGAAATGGTTGTCAAGCACTGGAACAGGCTGCCCAGGGAAGTGGTGTAATTGCCATCCCAGGAGGTGTTTAAAAAATGTGTAGATGTGGGACAGGGTCAGAGTTTCATGGTGGACTTGGCAGAAAAGGTTGGACTCAATGTTAGAAGTCTTTTCAAACCTAAATTACCGGTGGATGAAATTGCTCTGAGGATTCCTCCCCAGAGCTGGGAAAGGCTCCTTCTGCACCAATCCCACCACAAGCCCCCGATGCGCTGCAGCTGCGAAGGAAGGACGACCAGACACCAGGAGGTTCGGTGGCAGAAGAAGCAACGTTTATTTGAAAGCCTCATTTATATAACCTCAGGCAGGGAAGGTTCCAGAATGGTGGGCGGTACAGGGCTTCCTATTGGTCAGGGAGCATGTAAATGAAGGATCAAGAATGGACCAATAGGGTAAAGGGGTGGAACATTATGACAACCAATGACAGAACATGGATAACAGCCAATCAGAGAACTGGGATAAGAACAATAAGGATACAGAACTTTAGCCAACAGGAAGAGATGGTGGGAAAAAAGCCCTAGAGGATTATGGGAAGAAGAAACTTGGATAGGGAATGACTAATGGAAAATACAATAAGGAAGACATGTTTGTGATGCACTTTTTATCACACCACTGAGGTATCAATATAAGGGGCATTAGAGTTGGTGTCCTTGTAGTCCCTGTTCAAAATATCAGTATTAGGAGCACTGGGGTTTGGGAAGTCCACATCCTCGTCCACCCAGCACTTGTAATATTCCTGGCATTTTACAAAATGTAGGTCTTCTCCCACACTAAATGATTCCATAAATCTATGATAATTACAGGGCCTGCCTCCCTCCCATGTTACTACTGTGTCCCTGGCCATGGCAGGGGCGCTGGAATTAGATAATATCTAAGGCTCCTTTCAACCCAAACCATCCTAGAGTTCCATGGAACACAACACCATTGTAAGCAGAGGCTCCTGTTTGCTACAGGCACTGTTAAAGGGTCTCCCTTCACCTTCTGCCAGACTCCACTGAGCCACATTCTCCAGCTGTACCAATGAGAGCGTTGAGATCACAGCAGAGAAACTTCAGCCCCAAATGGCCTGTTAACACCATCCTTGCTCTGTGTATCACAGGTTTCCTTGTCTGCAACAAACTCATCTTGCTGAGCAGGTCAGTGGGATTTATTGCTACAACCATAGATGTTCCTCAGTTCATCTTGAAATCTGTGGTTCCTCCCAATGATTTTGAAGCCATTCAGTGTCCATTATGGGCAGTTCACTGGGGGTGAGAGGAGGTTGGCAGGAGAGGGACACAGTTAAATTCTATGACTGGAACAGATGTTAAGCTCTTTCCCAAGGGAGCCCGAGGAGAAAATGAGTCAATTTGTAGGTTTCTCATCTGCTATTGATGAGCCTGTTTATGCTGGGAAACATTATTCAAGTTATTGTGCATGTCTGTAAAGCCTTACTACTCTTGTAAAATGAGCTAAACACTATGAATACAACACCATGATTTTACCCTGTATGATTTCACATCTCTTAAAATAAAGCATAAGCATGGGGAGACACGGAGGAATAGATAAATAAGTCCATTCCCTGTATAAAAATAATTCATTCTTATTTATATGCAGTGTTCTGGAAGGCAAAGTTAGCCTTTGGGATTGTTTTTAATTATATGAAGTTAAAGTGTGTTTGGGCATGCCAAACTATTATAGTTCATGATGAGTTTATTGCATATAATAATTATGGGCTCAGTAATTAAAACTTAAAAATGACTGCTATTTTATTTAATATAAATGATAAATCAAAGATTTCATTTGACATTTTATAAGTTAAAACTAGGATGTGTCAGAAACATCAATCTTAAATTTCATATTATGGTAATTGTATGTTAGGCTTCACATACTGGAGTTCTGTGTGTATAAAAGCTTTTCACAAGTCAAAAATATTGGCTAAGAGATGACTTTCTTTTAATTTAGTATAATATGTATGGTTTTAAATAGTTTATAACAATAATTATACAAGATTGGTTGGGATTTTTTGCTTTTTGGGCCTGCTCCTTCAAACAAGAGGTGACAGCAGTTTCTGCAGTTGCTCTGCAGTATCATATAAGACACAGTCATCAGCTCCAGGATCTTTCATTAGCAGAACCTTTTAAGTCAAGGATAAGGAGTAACAAGAACATTTACAAACCTGAGAATAAAGAAATGGGCAGAATGGACCAAGAAAATGAGCACTCACCACAAAAACAGGAAGATGCAGAAAAGGAGTATGTTCTTGATCCCAGTCCTCCACACCTAATGTTAGGTAAACCACTCTGATTTGTAATTTTGGTGTTTATTTAAATTCAACTAAAATGAGGAAGCCAAGCTTTCTGTTCTGTAAGATAATTTAATGTTTAACAGCATATTATCTTTGTTTTAAAATATAAGAAAATTCAGCAGCTTAAGTCGTTAGGTAAACAATGGAATTGCCATCAGTGGCTTCAATGTCTTTTCATATTTGAAATGTATTTTAAAAAATTATTCTTGTGACAGTGAAGAGAAAAAGGAAGAAGCTAATGCATCTTGGTGAAAACAAGATCTTCATTAAAAATCAAGACATATTTTTAATGTACATTGACTGTCATAACCTTCTTTACCTTCTATTCTCAAGAAAACACCAGTGATTTTGATAAGGTATTTATATGGAGGAATGTTTTAGCATTAATTTTTTTAAGTCTATTTGAAATTATTTGTTTTATTCCTTATTCTGTAAAAAGACATTTACTAGTGCTGCATGAAATGTACTCTTTGTTAATACCCACACACCTTTGCTCAAAGTTAAAAAGGTTTGTTTTTACAATGGTCCTGGGGCTAAATCAGGGGAGAATTAACACCTGTAGTTAAATACCTTTTTCAATTTAGAAGCAAACATGCAACAAGATAAAAGTCACAGATGTGAGGGCTTGGAATGATGCCTGGTGAGAAAATTCACCTCTAAATAGTATTATAATAATACAGTTGTGGAGAAACAACAGATGATATTTCTTAGAAAAACAAAGCCAAGGAGCATCTTAACAGACCAGGAGACCAAATGTGCTTTCTGCCTCTCAGTTTCGGTCTTGCATTTCCCTTTTCTAAAGGTTTCAACAGAATTTTAACATCTTGTTGTCTTCCTCCTTTCCCTTGCCTTGATTAGGCATTATTTAAAGGACCTTCTGGCTCCACAATTTGCAATTTTAAACATAATAAACTTTCATCATCATTAACAGTTGTTTTAAATAAAAGAATATTCTTTTTCATAAAAACACCCTTGGGTCTCTCTGAAGACCATGTTGCCTTTGCTATAGTAGCTGACACAGCTCTGAAGGGAACCACGTAAATCAGTGACACTCCATACGAGCTCAGGCATCTGCCTGAAGGTTGAGAGGAAGTGATAGGACAAAGGTAGTAAGACAAGGGGATTATTACTGTGTTTACATGGTTACAGTTCCAAAGATGGGTGGTTTTTTATTCTGCTTCATTTTGAAGAGAGGATAGTGGGAGGAAAACAGCAAAGAAGGAACTGGGATTAACACAAATATCGAAATTAACTTGTTACAGAAGTTAAAGTCTGTGGTGAAAAAACGCAGCCCAAGTGTGAGCAGGTTCTCTGCAACCATAAGAAAGACAAAGTACTTTCTCTTCAAACCACAGTGTTTACTGAAATGTCCCATGTGAGTGTTTGCACAAGGGATTCAAATGAATGTGCTAAAATATTTTTTGAAATGGCAAATGTTTCTGGGTTTTGCTGTTTAGTATTCTCATCTATAGTCTCACATTATTTTAAAATGCTTGTGTCAAGCTTTCTTGATAAGAATTGTGTGGCTTGAAATTTACAACTGTGAAACAACTTTGAAAATGTAATTCAATATAACTTTATGTTCTTGAGTTTGTGGGTAATCAAACAAAATCACATAGGCCTCTATCATTAATTTTTTCAGTAGGGACCTGAGTCAAAAAATCAAATAATAATAGTTTCAATGTTAATTCATGCAATCACTTTGACAAGATTCATTTTAGGATAAATAACTTGTATGTGAATGTGTGTGTCAATAAATGGGTTGGGCTTATAAACTTGATGCATGATAATAAAAATTCTTAGATGTCTTGATAACTGTAGGTTTTCATTGCTTGTATTTTTTTTTAAATGTTGCTTTGAGAATATCTCCATAGACCCTTTTGATTTGACAACACATCCCTTGTGTCCTGCTCCCAGTTTTCCTTCACCAACTATGTAGTATAAATGCTTTCCTTCTAAACACCTGTATAACCTGTCCCTCACAAACATCCAAGCTGGTTTTTATCATTTTGAAGTCAGGTTTTACCACCAGTATCTTCCTCTACAACAGTTTTAATAATCCATTTGAGAAAATTTTAGATAAGCATTTTTTCTTGCCCTGGGGATATATGGAAGGCTTTCCACAAAGACATTTCATTTTCTTCCTTAAAACAAAAACAGCCTCTGACCACAGTGATTGGTGGAGGTCAAGGGTAGGCATTTTTTCATGTTGTGATGCTGTCTTCCATGCTGTGACTGTTTTTCTTTCTTGTTCACTCCCTCTGTAGCAAGATTTTCTCATCACAAAAGCCATCCCTTGTATATATTGAACTATCAAAACAGGTTCTTATTTCTTGATACCTTTACAAGGGTAACAAAAGGAACAAGGTGGGGTCTGTGCGAACCAAACCACATGTAGTGAAATCACTCTCCACATTGTTCCAAAAGCATAAACTGACCCAGCTTGAAACCCCAAAGCCATTCTGTTGTTCTAAGACATGGATTGAAATTGATTTACGTTCGAAGGATGTCATGACCTCACAAGGAAGTAGGTTAGGCAGATAGTTCAACCACAGTGAGGAAAGTATTTCCTATTCCTTTAGTACCTCACAAAAGTTCTTTTAAAAGATCAAAGGCAGTATGTGCAAAGTTTAGATGATTAATGATATACATCTGTAGCTGGATGTCTCAGAAATTAGCAAATTCTGCCCTAGAATAATGAGATACTTGAGCAAGGGGATGACCAAAACCCCATCCTTTGGTTTGTTCCAATTCCTTTTCTTTTCATGACTAACCAGTACAATAGGTTTGGATACACAAGCTGCCTGGTGGGGTTTTGAAAGCTTATATGGAATACGTGCTACATAGTAATGTCAGATTTATGCAAAGATTCTGGTATGAATTGAAGAGTTTATCCTTTCCTTCTCATTTCATTTAGAACAGGAACTCTCATCTGGGTGTCATCAGTTTGCATGGTAATTATTGTATGTCCCTCTTCCTCTGTTGTTTTGTCAAAACCCATTGAGGCCTCAGCATGGACTCATGTTACTGGCTTACTACACGTACCTTGGACGCTCCGCCAGGGATTTTGGCAAATCCACACAAGCTGCTTCTTCTGGTCTTCAAAGATGGCAAAGATCTTTGCTGTACCTACCAAATCATCTTACTTTCACTACTGAGATACTGGCACTGGACTTTATCTGCTGTTTGTGGGGGCAGGCAAGAATACAGTAAGAATTTTTACTGATTCCTTCTTTAAGAAGGCAGAGTTTTCACAGGAACATACAGAAAGTCACCTCACAGTTACCTCTTGAGACTGAGAAGTTCAGCTGTCACAGAGACACTGTCACTGGTGTCTTGTGATTTTATTTTCTGTTGTTTATGTTACATTTTCATCACAATTCCGTACTTTGCAGAAGCAACAGTTTTCTATTATACCACTTTATTCATTTTTATTTTTAAGAATACATAAATGCAATGCTGAAGAAAACTTTACTAATTAATTCTAACAGCAATTTTATTTATACTGACAATTTGAAATTATGCTATTGTGCATTGTTACATTGTTTAGTTAATAGTTAGAACTATGTTGCCTGCCAGTGGTTTATCTGATACTATTTTGAACTTGACATGGTAGAGCAAGGTTGGTAGTACCTGTTCACTTCTGAAGTTATGATAGTAGAGAAGATAATCAGCCTTTTTATCTGTTCTTGCAAAGCAGGTACAGACTATTTGTTGCTTCATTTAAACTCCTGTTAGATATATAATCCTGGCCTTCATTCTTCAGAATGGTAAACATTCACTATTTATACAATCTAGGACATATTTTGTTTTCTCATAAGTTTTGTTAATTGCCATTTAGTGCAATAGTTATTTTTATTTGGAATATGGAGTAGGTGTACATGTAATACCAGTCAGTCACTTCCTTAGGTTATCTGATGAAATTCCTGTGCTTTACCTTGCTGGCTTTGTTCAAGGCATATGTGTAGCATAAGCATAAATACATCATCCTTTATTACATTCTCTCATCTATCATCTTGAAAATATTAAGCAAAAGGGACAAGTGACTGACTGAAGATTGTGCTGCTTCAGAGGTGGTGATGGCAATTAGAATTATCCCAACTGCTTGCAAGTTTCTTTCTGCAGTGCATTTTTAGGGTAGTTTTTTCTGCCTGTTCTCCCTTTCAGTTTTTCAAGAGGACTATTTACAGCCACGTCTGTGATGTGAATCAAAGTCTTTCAATAACCTTGGATACAGGGGGTTTGCTTCCTTTCACATCAACATTAACTGAAGGTGTATGACTGTCCAAAGACAGGTAAAAGACCATTCTGCCAATTTTTGGCTACCCTGAAAGTCTGAAGAATGACAAGAGAGAGCCAAACAGCACTCATTAAAAAGGTTACTTTAGATTTGGCACAGAAAAGGGAAATGCCTCTGGAATTCTTTTTGTCCTCAGTGTTTCATTAGCTTTCCTCCCTCAAGGGAAAAAGCCACTGTATCTGAAAGCTTTCCCTTCAGCTGGCTGCTGGCCATTAATCCTCTTGTGCTTTCCAGCTCAACAATGCTCACTGCTGGTTCTGGTTTTCACTGTTTTCCCTGGTTTTCCTTCCTCTAAGAGCCAACTGGCTTTTTTGCCCAACTCTCTATCTTTAGTCAGGATGGAGATGGTCATCATTTGGAGGGAATTTAGGTCAGATAAACATTTTGTATTTGTGAAATGCTGCTTTTGAAGTATTTCTGTTCTCAAAATTTAGCATCTGTTGGGAAAAGGGAAAAAAGTTAGTCAGCTTTCATTTTAAGTGCTTGCTTTATAATCTTTCCTCCAGTCAGTAGGAGTTGGCATTTCTTGCTTTCTGCCACTCCATGCATTGTTAACACAGAATTCACATATTCACAAACTAATTTTATTATCACTGAAAGATTGCAGCAGTGACAGGCAGAAACTGATGACCTTTCAGGCATTCAGAATTTTTCTTGTCAGCATTTTTTACTTTTCAGCCTTTAGAATGCTTTAAAGTCAGGTTTGGTTCTTGGGGTAATTTTTTTCCTTTGAAAAACAGGTGCTGCATTCATGTTCCCACGTAATCCATAAAGTGAGTACATTTTCATATAACTATTCAAGCACATAATAGATGAGTATTTCAATTAAACTACTTAAGTGAATATCTTAATGAATTAAATGTAATCATCTTGAAAAGTAATTTTGATTCCAGATTTTTATGGAAAGAAATATAATTTAAGGCTATTTTATGATGAAGCACTTTATTCTTTTTTATTACCTTTTAAAAACTGTATGGGAAAACATATTTTGTAACTGAGCTATACATGGATATCCTAAGCTGGAATACTTTATTTCACGACATTTTGTGTGAACATATGGAGATTTACAAAATTCCCTTAACACTTTAATTTTAAAAATATACACCTTGTAGAGTGTTCATGCATTGATGAACAAACTGGTTTTATATTCTGTAATCTTTCCTGTTTAATCTGCCCCAGTGATATGAAATATAAGTAATTGTAATTATTTTTTCAGGTTTGCTTAAAAACCTTTTAAAAATTTACAGATAAAAAGTTGTCTTATGTATAGAAAGGAGCAGTGTCAGACCAGAATGATACATGATGTGTCATGTGTGGTTAAAATAAAGTGTGCTTTAGGTAAGCCTCACTTCTGCTATAGATGTGTCACTGCACAGTAACTGTTTCTAAATAATATTCCAAACATGTTAAACATTTAATAATAGACAGAATTGATGCACTGTAAAATTTAAACTTTTTAAAAAGTCATAAAAATAGTGTTTAATATAAATAATTATATAATTTTTCACTTTTCTCAGTAAAATTGTATCTCACAGAATTCAAGCTTTCTGGAGTGATGTATTGTCAGAAAACAGTGTAAAGACTTGAGAGAAACAGGGTCTTCTAAGGAGAGCAAATTAAGAAAGCAATTATTTGAGAAAAAGTTAAGTTGCATTCACTTCCTTGGCCTGTTTCTTTGGCGTGATTTACCTTCCTTAAACCAGAACTCCTGAATATCAGTTCTTCCCCTTTTCATTTACTTCTTCTCATTCATAACAAACAGGCAGCTCTGGAGTCACTCAGTTGTTTTGTTCTTCTGTTCACTCAATGTAGAAAAAAGGAAAATTATTTAAACATTTAACGTTAAGGGCTGCCTGTTGCCTGGGCCAACGTTGGGCTTTTTGTGAGGCTCTGGGTTCCCCTTCTCTTTTTGATAAATCACAGTGATACATTTTCCTACAGAATTATACGAGGGTGGTACAGCAAAGCAAGAAACAAGTAAATCCACAAACAATCATAATTTCTTTACACTGTCATTGTTCTCTCACCGAACACTGAACCAGGTAGTTCCATTCCATTGCTTTGCCCCTCTCTGACTTCTGCTTAGAGAGCAGAAAGAGGGTTTTGGAGGCACAGGCCCCCTCTTGCAATACTCTGTTTCTGCACGACAGTGACATTGCACCCTGAAGGTGATCTGGTGAAACCAAATTGGTACAGGGGCAGGAGAGAGAGGAAATGCTGCTCTCAGCTGGAACACTGAGACAGACTGTTGGCTGCTGGGCTGCCTCTGAAATCAACGCAAAGTCCTTTCTGCAACAGAGAAAACTGATATAGAGGTGTCTGAAGGAAGCTGATGTTACACTAGAAGTGCTCGAGCACTTAAGTTTGGAACCCAACAGAGGGTTGTGACTGTCCTCGGGAAGCAGGATGAGAACAGGCAACATCAACACTTAGATTTTTCTATGTGAAAGACCAGGAGAGCCATCACAGGCTTCTTTCCCAGTCAGGCTGTGAGTTTTCCATGGGCCCAACATACCATGCTGAGCTATGAACAGGGTCCCACTAACGGGAAGTTGAAGAAGACTCCTAAACATGCTGAAAGTTGCAGCTAAATTGTCATTTGTTAAGATGTCTCTCACTGAACTTCAGATGGCCACAACAGCAAGCTGCCTCTGATGGGCTAGATTGGATCCTTGTCTTTTGCACCTGATTTAGGGAGAAAGAGCTTGATAGACTGCCCATATTTCATCACCTGATTATAAATGCCACGGGAAGGTCTTCATTCAATGTAGTTCCCATATACAGTCCACAGTCACAGGAAATCATTTTCATATGCAACACTTCAGGACTTTGCAGCGAACAAAACAGGCACCACTTTTTCACCTTCTATTAAGAATGCATTTATAGTCTTCTCATAACAATTAGTCAAGTTTAAATGAGTTCAGTACTCATTGTGATTAAAGGATATGTACTTATTTTTCTTAGTGGCTTTCAAGTGGGAACAGGAGATGAATTTTCCTGTCATTCAATCTCGTACTTTTAAGTATTCGTTGATGAAAACACTAAAGTTTTCACAGGAAGCTATCCATTTCCAGATGCTAAAAAGCTTTTCTAAAATAAAATGTGCTTTTCAAAATTGTGCCATGCTTTTTAAATGTCACTCCCTAAACATTAGCATAACCAAATGGGATCACAAGTGGGGAAAAAAAATATTTTTTTAATAACCCTGCTGCCTCTGGAAGGATCACAAAGGTTAAATGTCAAGTTTCATATGCTTAAATAAATATCACAAAATAAAAAACAAGGTCTGAAATATTAGTACTAGGAAGGACAGATATTACTTGTTTCAGGGTGCTACAGTAGCCCTTATTACACCTGTCATTAAAATTTTTAATAATCTAGATCAAAGGAGATAAGAAAGGTCACTGAAACCAAAGTAGGCTACTTTTTAGCACTACTACACACAGAGATCAGGGTGTTGCTTCAGCATGTTAGGTAGTGAATTTCTTTGATCCTACCTATAAATGTCACTCTGTATGTCATTTAATTGTGGTATAGTCTTTTATTGGTGCAATTAAATCTTTTCAAATGCATTACACTATCTCCAGCTCTGCTAAAAATCTTGCCATTGTTTAGGAAGCGAGGTAAGTCATTGTGAGATGATGCAGTTGACTTTAGTTTCTTCCTCCCCCCTCCACATGATTTCTCCCAACGATTTTAATTTAAATCTCACCAAACAGTATAATGGTCCTGGAATTTGTTTAGTCGTTTGACTTCCTTTATCACACAGAGATGGTAAACATTCTGTTGCTAACTTGAAGTGGCTCCAAGCAGCAAAACTAGGAGGATATTAAACCAGTAAAAGCTTATCAACTGATTCATTGATATGCTGTAAATTCCAAGCTTTTCATTTTACTTTTGAGGGTTGCCATAAGTCAACACATTAGTAAGCAATTTGCTGACATTGGATCACTTAAAAAAGCTTCCCTGTGGACAAAGTTCACCTCGGCACTTTGTTTCATCGTTTCATTTTATCATAGTCTTGTGCTGCTGTACAGATGACTGATGCAGGTTTGCATACCGATGGGGCATTTCACAGAGTCTGTTTGGGTCACTCCAGCCAAGCTTTAAGAAGTCACAGATACAGAATGTAGAGGCATGGTGCTTCCAGAAATAAATTCAATTAACCAGTTCCAGTTGTTCTAGGGGAAAAAAAGGTTATTCAGCACTATGCACTAAAACACAGTAGGATTTCATATTTAAATCCTAAAACATGCTAACACTAACAAATTATACTAAATGCTGCTTTCCTTACTGTTCGCACTGATAGTTTACATTGATTTGCCAGTCAAAAGTTCTGAGTCAAATTTCAGTTACACTTTTTTTTCTTCCCAACCTTAGATTTTATTTGCTGATTGATGGATACGAGCTGGGTCAGGTCATACTACAGAAAATAGAGGAGTAGCTCAAAGGAGATAGTATCTTAGCAGCAGAGGAACTTCATGGACCCCTGTCACAGGCACAAGAAGTCTTCCACTTTATTTTTACACTTCCAGCTCAAAGAGACTCAGGAAAGGATTTTCAGGACCCCTTGGTGAAACAGGGAAGGGAAAAACAAGTGGAAGCTCAGGAAAGAAGTAGAGGGCTTCTTACTCCTGAGGGAAGAAGGAACAAGCAGCAGAGGCACAGAGAGGGGCACCACTTGCTCAGTGTGCCCCAGCCACACTCTGCCCCCTGCTCTCAGCTCTCCTTGGGGCTCAGCCATCCTCAGCAGGGAGCTGGAACTGACCCTATAGCTGTCTGTGTTGCACTCCTATTCACAGAAATAGATGCTGGATAAAGGCTGAGTTAAAGTACAATTCCTTTTCTTCAAATTTTGGGTCCTGAGAGGCTATTGGAAAGCACCATTGTCTGCTCTTTCTGTTACATCCCTCCTCCCTTGCTTACCAAAACAGGCTGGGTGTGTTCAAGTTTCATACCAGTATAAACGAACACCAAGTGAAAAATCAAGACCACAAGTGCTTTTAAATGGATCAACTTTTACTTGCTGGTGAACAGAAACCATAAGTTATATAAGGGTTGGGCATAATCTTACCTTGCACTTCCTGACCTTAGATTTTTCAAATTAAATCAGTAAGAGCAGTTAAAATTGCAATGTGGAGTAGACTCATCTCTAGAACCCAGGTAACAACAGCTCAGGTACAACAGGGTTGTTGTTTCTTAATTAAATATATTATCACTTAAGAATATTAAAGACATAACCTGACTGAAGTCTAGTGCACTAGTACTGAATGAGTCCTTCAGGGAGCACACAGTGTCATCGTTCAGGATTGTTTGGAGACCACAAACTGTAAATATTGAAGGAGGCCTGTGGTGGGATCCTTATTTATTTGTTTTCTGTTTTATACATCCCACCAAAGGTCAGTGTGCACATCTGTGTGGGAGACACTCAGATCTGTTTCTCTCTTGTCAGTGAGCAGTTGTGAGAGGAAGCACAAGGCTCCCCATCTGCTCTTTGCCACACACAGAACTCTCACAGTACACAAGGGGCTGCTGCTCTTCCCATCACATACACTGCCAGGACTCAGGCTTGGAGCTCTGTGTCCACTTGAGCTCTGCATTTCTAGACATGCATGATCATCCCCACAGGCAGCAAAAAGGA
>JAOXXN010000395.1:7647535-7687866 GCA_026770055.1 Myrmophylax atrothorax
GCAATACTGTCTCAAGACAGCACTAAAATAACAGCAAAACTCCTAATGCTAGCAGGTAGGGATCTTATTTCATTAAAGCAATTAAGGGTTCACAGTTCACATCAACACATCTTTAAATGAAGCTAAACACATTTCTTTTTAAAGAGGTTACTTATGTGGCCTTAGTGTCCTGTCTCTGTTTAAATGATTTCACCTAGATTTAAAAAAAATGTTATTTTCAAGATCAGAGAATATGATCTTGAGGTTTACCTGCTGTATGTACACCACCATCCTGGAAAAAGAGAAAGGAAAATAACCTAGATCACACTTTAAAAATTCAAGGAAAGCCACATGCAGGAAAAGTCCAATTGCTCTCTGTTTCTGCCTTATTCCTTTCTAATTCAGATTGTAAATTCTCTAAGAAAAGGGCCACCATGTCTTCACTACACAGCAGTGGGCACATGTGAGCACCTCAAGTAGCATCAGCTGCTGCAGAGACACACAGGTGAGCAGCAGAGACGTGGTGGGACAGGCCAGGGCTGCAACCCCTCCGCACTCCTGGTGTCACACTGGAGGAAGTGCCACTGTCCATCCCACTGAGCACAGGGCTGCAGGAGCTCCTGTCCTCCCTCTGTGCTGCTCAAGGTACTTGGGAACCAGACAAGGAAAACAACTTGTCAAATCCTTTAATTTCTATGACACTGAAACAGTCAACAGGGTCAAAGGTATTGGAGGAACATCAGGGACAAAGATAAACAACATCACATTACAGACAGTAAACAAAACTCCCTATGAATTCAAAAACTGTTACTTGTACAGTAACCAATACTATTATTTTTTAGCTTAGAAGTGATAAGCATGTGTGCTTTACGCTTAGAAACTCCACAATATTACAGTTCTGCCACTGCACTTAATATTGTGCTACCAACATAGAATAAAGCCAGGAAATGGCTAACTTAAAACACGTAGTTTACATCTATTTTTTGGTCTTGTGTGGTATCTAGTTGAAGATGGAAGTATTGATGTGCTTTTTGCCTCCTAAGAAGTGAGGCAGATGTTAATGTTACTAAGATCAGCTGTATATACCTTGAAGGTATAGAACACCTGACTCTACATGAGTCAAAATACTAGGAATGTACTGTCAATATCCATTAATGAATTACCAGTTGCTTGTATTTAAGTGACCGTATGTTCTGTGAAAAGTATAGTGACCTGTACCTTACACACTGTAACAAAGCTTTGCATAAGCATGTCATTTTCAAGGCCAAAGGTGTATTTTAGTGTGGACAGTGTCACAATATGAACAGCTCATTTAAATCAAAACACTGTCAGTAGTTGCACAGGGTAGTTCTGAATTTCTCATCCACCTTTGAAACCACACAGCATCTCAACCATCCCACAGATTCCAGTGTAAAATCTTCCCTAACGCAGCCTTAACCAACACATCTGCCTGCAGAATCCAGCAGAGTGGTGGGGACAGTCAAGGCTGTGACATTTGTTTTGAAGAAGAGTTTTAAAGTCTTGCCTGAAGCTTGGGTGCTTCTCAGTGGGAACTGCCTCTGCTTAGTTTAAGTAATTTCCCAACTCACTTTCTGAAACCACACACACATTATAATCCACCATTTCTGTGTTCCTGGGTCACCAGTGTCAGGACAAACACCTCTCCAAAGGCCTGAAGAGCAAGACCTATGACGGTTCACACTCCCTACGTTTATTCTTAATATTAACTTCTTCAGTTTCCAAAGTGTATTTGAATAACTGTCTTAATGTTGTAATAGAAATATTTCTATAAAGTTAACTGGTCTCACACACCACAATTCATGAGCCCTGTTAAAACAGGAGGACAATTTTGGTCATACAATAACTTGCATGAAGAAGTCAACATATTTCAGTTGGTTTTAACTATAATGCTAATATATAAGGCTACAACCTCTGAGAATACCTGAATGATTCCCCTAATAATATATCTCCCAATATTTTAAATGTAAATACACTTTAAAACAAATTTTAATTACAGCTCCCTGTTCTTGGTTGCAGAACTTTGACTCAGATAAAGATTTCTCTCTAAAGTGTCAGCATTAAACTCAAACAACAGAAAAGATGCTTATAAATCTTAGTGAAATCAAGCAATTTTACTTGTCTTCCAAGACTTGGTACAACACATCAATAGTCAGTTCAATAAGCCTTGACTTTATACCAATCACACACCAAAAAAAAGTAACTCTAGCATCACAATTACTACAGAAATATTTACATTATGCCCCAGTTCAAGTCAGAAAAGGCAGCTAAAAAAAAAAAAAAGAAGAAAAAAAGCCAACATAAACAAAAAAGGAGAAAACCTCATGTGTACTGGAGCTTGATTTTTGAAGCACTTTAGTGAAAAAACCAAGCAAACATTCAGACACACAGCAATAAGGACTACAGCCCAGAGCAGTCATCTCAGGAGAACAGAGTTTCTAACACAAGGTTTACCTTATTTCGGAACCACCCTGAAGAGCAAGTTGTCTTCAACTGATCACATATAAAACCCCAAACTACAGACAGACTGACAAAGTTTTTTTTATAGAAATGGGAAATAAACAGGAACATTTTCTAGCTCCCTATGTGATGTGAACTCACTGAATGTGTCCTCATTCCAATCTGTTTGAAGACTACTTGTGGCCAAGCAGGACAAAAATGCAACCAGATTTTGAATACTTACTTGGGGTTTTACTTTGCTGTAAACTGCTTAGAGGATCCCTAAGGCTGCAGTAATGCTACGAGAAAGGACGTTACTACCCATCGATGCCATCCTGAGTCTACCTGAGCAGTAAACTGCAACACTGCAGAAATTCAAACTACCAAGATTCAACACACAAGTTTTACTTACCAAACCACCTATGTCATCTCTACAATCTTAATTTATGATATCTACACATATAATAGGCCTATATACATGTTCATGTGTACATTAAAAAAAACAGGCTTAGTGACAGACACTGCATTATATCACTGAACAGAAATCCTGGTAACTGGAGTACAAATTCAAAGAAATTTACTTCAAATTAAAGATTGTAGAAAACTGCAACTGCAGCCTCCTAGCTCTGTGCTCCTTGCATTGATTACAAGTACTGCTTACACACAGTAGTTCATCACGAATTTTACAGGGGGGTACTGGGAAGGGTAAGGGTAGCTCACAGAACTGTTAAGAGCTGTGACAGGGGGTCTACACAGCTTTTTACAAAGCATACTAGGCTCAGATTTAACACTGAAGGTAATCTTCATCTGGACTTCACTAAGACATTGTTTGACTACCAGTAAAGCAACCTGGCAATTAGAGCTAAGGACAGAGAGCTGAAAACATTGGCCTTCCAAGAAAGCTTTGTGACACAGGCTACTGTATCCAGCACAAAGGGAACTGGGATTTCCACCAGTTACTGCCATTATTAAGACACTCTTAGTAGAACTGTTTATCTCCTCTCAGGAAACCTACTCCAGGTACTTTACTTTTCCAGTAAGGGTCATATTGGGCTTCAAGTGTATTTTTTCTTCTTTTTTTTTCTTTTTTAAACCAAGTCCCAAAGTTATTCTTTATAGCTGTGTTTGTTTAACACAGGAGGTACTGTGCATTCAAATGGTTGCAAGTTTAAAAATAAAGATGTGAGATTTCAATAAATAAAAAGGAATGCATTATTCTCTTCAGCTTCCAGTCTTCAAGGCACCTCCTGCATTAACTTACTGGGAAATAAACAAACAGATCAAAAATTTACTGGAAAGAGAAGAATTTGACACAACTAACTCCCTAAGAAACATACAGCATCAAGAAGGAAACAAGGCTGGACCCAAACTAACAACTAAAAGCAATATAAAAATGCTGATGAGATGACAGGAATGCCATGAGGTTGATGTTTTCAGCTCTGTTGATTGCAGGTGATTGTTATCACAGTGTTTTCTGATGGCCATTTGCGGACGGCTTTGTCTCTGAGTCTCTCGGATTGTTTGATAGATGAAGTTTATCTAACCCTGCAAAACATCGAGAATCATTAAGTTTCAAAATTAGTCCTCTCAATATAAGCAAAAAATACTCTAGGGATCTAAAGAGATAGGAGACTTGTTAATTAGCAAAGATAAGATGTAGCAACAACAACAAATATGAACAATTTATTCTCCCAGTATCAAACATGTTTCAATCCTTTCTTCAAAGGTCAAGTAATACAAATGCACAATTTCATCAAATTTTTCATTATATCAGGTATAGGTTTTACTCAGACATTTACTAAGATTGTGTTTTCTGTACAAATCTTCAGAAAAAGCAATACAACAAAACAGTTAATACCTCCACTATTTTTAGGGAACAAGTTACTTTAAACAAAAAAAGAAAAAGGCCAACCCAAACACAAGCTGTATGTATCAGTAAGTATCACAGGCATATCACTAAAATCAACACCATACCTTAGCCCTGCACTCTTCAAAAAACAAGGCTATGAATCCACACCTTAAAACTCACAGAAACTTCCAGCAAAAAAAAAAGTTTCCAGGACTTTACTGGTAGGCATGCACACCAAGGCATCAATGGTGGAGAAGGGAAACGTTCAAGCACAGACAGAATTTTCAGAGCTGTGTTACCTAAAGCCTTCAGGAGCTCTTCTCGCACAGCAGAGGTGAACTTTCTGACCAGACACAACGTTGTCATGATAGCAAAGAGCAAGTTGTAAGATAATACAATATAGAAGTTCCCCAGCCAGTTGAACCTTCCAAAGTCTCCAAGCAGATCAAATCTGGTGATTCCTGTTAAATTGCATGTGAGATTTAGATCAAAATAGTTATAACATTTTCTAAGAAAAGCACAAAAATTTTGTCCAATTTTACACTTGGATGCAATTTTTTTCCAGACAATGCACTAAAAGACACATAGTTAAATGCACAAGACAATGTTCTCATAGTCATGTTCTACTTTGTTGACTACTATCAAAAACTGTAAGATACCCTTATCAAAATATTTCTAAATTTCCTAGTAAAATGCTTGAATAATGTGAGTTGAAATGAATCATCTATTCTAGATAAGAACTCTGCTTTTATAGTTTCAATAAATGTAACTACGAGGAAAACATCAGCTTTATCTTGAAACCTCAACTTCCATGAAATCCTTTTTTTATTCCAGGAAAGGATGAAATGCACCATGCACTTTCTTATTAAAAAATACAGGTAGGAAACAGCCTTCCTACAAGAGCCACAACATCTTACTGTAAACCTTTTGTAAGTGTTTTTCCAGAGTCACTGCTTTAGAAACCAAAGTTGAAAGACAACTTTCTAACTGCAGTTTTCCTCCTGGATCTGCCCACCACCACAGCCGTGGAGCATTTGGCTGAAAGACGGTGCTGACAGGTCTCCTTCACAGTGCACCTCAAACCCTGACACTTGGACTTTGTGATGATCAAAGGCCTGTCAATCAATACAGTTAAATGAACAAAATTTTTCCAAAATGTGAAAATGTCTAAAGCTGTAGGACCCATCCCAGGAAGGAGAGGAAGAACCACAGGCTGTTCCTTTGCCGGGTCTTACCCAGTACTGCACTGAATAAACGGCAGAACATTGAGATGATACCCACAAAACCATTGTCTAGGATTGCTAAACCATTATACTCCCAAAAAACTACTGGCATAGATGATGTCACAGTGAAGGTTGTTCTTAACAGTGCAAAAGAAGGAGACTTTGTCCCAGAACTAAAATGGCTTCAGCAAATGAGGCAATCACAAAATAGCCCTGGCTCTGAATCTCCTGGAAACGAGTTTTCTATCATCTTATTTTGAAAGAGTTTGGGGGCTTTTAAGAACTGATTTCAACAGTGATAGTGAATAAAGAGAGACAGAATTCAGGGTCGGTTACCCTCCTGGCACTTAGCAATCTGATTGGACCTGGATAACCAAGACTTGCAGCCAGTTACTGCAATGTTAAAAGATACACACAATTCTCTTACTCAGCATCAAAATATAGGAATCAAATCTGGTATATAATGAAAACATTTCAAAATTAAGAAAATGAAAGGAAGCTTCAAAGGATGAAGCAAAACAATCACTGAAGCTGATCAAAACAGCATCAGGGAGAAATATAAAAAAAAGCACAGAAGACCTTAGCACAAAAATAAGAAACTGGCTGTCTGAATTAACTGGTAAAGAGATGAAGGACAACAAACACGGAGCTGTTTTCCCACTTGAAGGCAAATAATGTCCTTAACATTTCCAAAGGAAGCAGCGTTTTAGTCAGACTGTGGAGCTACAGAAAAATTGAAAGTCAGGTTTGAATGTACAGACTTCCAGAGCTGTAAAGGAAAAGGAACAAAACAGGCAGAGCATTGGGTAAAGAATTCTCTGGAAAAGGAATAACACTCCTTGACACAAAAAAGTCCAGAAGAACAGCGAGCCATGGAGCAGTGCTACAAGGACAAACAGAAATGAACCCTGACAGTTCTGTTAGAACAGGTGGGAAAATATTGCCCATAAGTTACATTCAATTTCTTCTTACAAATAGAAAAGTCACTGCTCATGAGAAACGATCTGATACAGTAACATTTTGTAAACTTGTGGGAGAAAAGGGGTGAAAGCTTTGGATGACTTTCTTACAGAACAAGTATCTACTGAGACCACAGAGAAAAAAGACCCAAGACTAATTTAAAAAACTACTCAGTAATTGAACAGAAACCTGCATCTCTAGTAGTCCAAATATATATACACAAAAGCTGGTGACAATTTATAATATAAACTAGTAAAGAATTCTTCCAGCTTAAAAAAATAGTATGGTTTTAGACTGAACATACAAAGAAGTTTAAAATCCCTATTTACTTAAAACATAATACTCAAAATTAGAATTGTAGGAAAACTTCTGAATATTAGAAAATTCAATTTTGTCTGCAATTCTTTGTTTCTGTGTTCTTGACTATTAAGTGCCTTGTTCCCAATTTGATTCTCAGTGGTTAGCAATATGGTGCTGATGGGAAACATTTTTGAAGGGCTGCTGCTAAAAGGCTGAAAAGTTCTGGAAAAAAAAAGTTAACTTAAGTAAAATAATTTATTTTAGTAAAAACTTTCCTGGAGTTCTAGAAGAATGACAGATTAGACACATCCACCACCTGCATATCTAATAAGAATGCTATGAAATGTAAAAAATTCTATTTCCATTTTTAAAACTTGAAAAAGGTCAGTACATGCATTAGATAACTTCTGCTTTTTCACCTTTCCCATAAGGATAAAGTCCAGCCTTTTCTGTATAGTCTAGAAACTCCCTTTTTTAATAAAGTGAAAAGACTATGAATCTGCTTAACATATTTATTTCTTTTCATCTCTTCAGTGCCACAGGGCAGTTGCATGTAGTGCAACACACACTGATATTTCTGCAAAGCACCACATGACTCACTGTACTCTAATACACTCTATTAATCCTGTTTGGACAGCTGTGACTGTGCATTTGTTAGCTGTGTGTTAATTGTTCCATCTTTTTTCTTCTTTTATTTATCTCTATGGCAAACTATTCAGGAATTTCATTTGTTAGTCTGTTTTTTAAGTGAGTTTTACCATTAATCTGTTTCCTATGAGACAACAATGGGCCCAGCGTGTACACTTACTGCCACAGAATCCGGTTATTATCAACTCTTAATCTCATGGATCATTAACAATTAATTTCATTTTCTCCTAAACAATTCTTGAATGTAGTAGCTTACTGGAGACAAACTAACATTATAATTCTATTCTAAACCACTGATTTTTCAACATAACATCTTGCTCTACGGGCTAGAACCGTTTTAGTTCTTAAAACTTTATCATACTGCCTATATTTTAAAACTGCACTACTTTAAAATACTTGAATTATTCTTATACATTTTTGTGAAGTTTTACTACAGATTCTTTTCAAAATGAGCTCTAGAATGCATATTTTAAGATTTAACAGTCCAAAATGCATTACAGAGGATTTTTTGTTTGCTGCAGAATGATCTACTAAATCTACTAAAACTCCTCATCCACACATACACCCCGTGTGACAATGTGCAGCACAGTTTACTGGAGCACATTAACTGCTCTTGATTCAACACTATTCTGGTCAAAAAGAAAACCAGCTACAGAACTATTGGGCACACACTGCTGGTTTGTGGGCCTGAGCTAAAACTTCTCATCTTGTACCTAAGACTCCGTATAGCCCAAGGTGAAGACTTTTGTTTAGTTCCGCTTAATGTTCCCAATGAAATTCCCATTAGCTGCAAGAATTCTGAACTACTGAAACATGTCACAGCCTTGCAATCCAACTTCAAGAATGCAAGCTGAAGATTACCTTATTAAACAATGTGAGATACAAAACATCTTATCTTTCTTGTCTTTTAAAACAGTTAACCACTTTAAACACTACTGACAGTTCTTAACATTAAAATCAGAAGTTCTTCAGTTCTGCTACGGTGGACTCCAAATTTTTAGTTAAAAAAAAAGAAATAACAAAAAATACAAGCAGATTATTTTAGGGAAAAGGAAAGCAGCCTGTTATCATTGCTGATTAAAAAATCTTAATAAATGAAGGGTCATTAACTGTTTTTAAAAAGACATTTGCGCTCAATATTATCTCAAATGTATTACCTGAAAATCCCTGAATGTGTTTTTTGACAGAAACTCAGCACTGTAATTCACAGTGAACATGAAAACTATTTTATACTTCCCTGGACAATCAATTTCATAACTATTCTTCTCTTAATCTCCTGTTTTAAGTATCAAATCTGACCTTCCTATTTGAGAGAACATATTCTCTAGAAAATGCTTAGCATCTCTTTCTTGGAAAGTATGTTCTGCAGACCATGTACATAGAATGTATGTTCAACAGCTCACTTTGGTGCAGAAAATAAGCCCACATATACACACTCTTTCCATTGAAAGTGATGGCAAATTAATATACAGCTACAGGTTGTTCTTTTTTGTTGTTGTTTATTTTTTAATTCAATTAAACAACCTTTATTACATTGTGTTATACTTCCATTTCACTTACCCAGTGTCCTTGACATCACTGGCAAAGCAGAGCTCAGCACTAAGATTGAGACACAGTTTCCAATGATCTGTTAGAAAATGACAAACAGTACTTAAATTATAAATGAGATTGCTGAAGAGAACACAAAATAAAACAGTGGTCAAGATGAAAAACAAGATTTCTTAAAAGGTACATTAAGAAATTTACAGTAACATATTGTTAGTCTCGCTGACTTCTGTCATACACTTTTCCATATGGTGTTACACAAGATGAAGATGATGCAAGAAAAAAATCGAATACGTAATCCTGTGCTTTTAATCAAAGTGCTATGTATGCTTAGACTCAAAACAATTCAAAACTACCACGATGCAAAGCATGAACTGTTTACTTACTTCCTGCAAACGTTTTATAAAAGAATCATTCCACAGGCTTAGAAGAGACTGATACATCAGCTTAAGCCTTGGATGTAACTGCTTGCAGGATTAGCATTATTTAAAAAATTACAACAAAGAGTTTCCTTTCAATTCAATGCCCGTTGTCTACTTTAAGTAGTACGAAAAAATTCACAGCTGTTAGATTTTATTCTAGTTCTTGTGAAGCCTTTATAAAGAGTAATTGAAACTTTCTTTCACTAGGGATCATTTTCTTCAGCCCTATTTCTACCAGAATCCAAAAGAAAAAAACAAACCTGAACACTTCTTGAAAGTAGGTAGACATTTGCACATTCACTATTTATTTCTACACTATTCCTGCTGTACTGTAAACAATCAATAGGAAATATTAAGAACATTTTGACTCTCTACTATTTATCTACTATAACCATTCTGTGTGTTGACCTGTGTTCTCACTTCCAACAATTAATAGTAAAAATATGTTCATCCATTACTTAAGAAAACCCAAGACAACAACAAAAACAAACAATGAAGCACACTGAAAAAATAATTAAATTCAACATCTGTTCCTTACTGATCACCTCCCCTTGTCAGCTGTGGGAATATTTTGCCACATGTTCCTCTGCATTAGGTAACAGCATTTTTTATTTTCAAGCCATTGCTAAATTGTAGAAAGTCAAATTAGCTTCAGATTGCAAAATGTTGCTGAATAGCCCTCCTCAGTCTTAGTTTAATTATTCAAATTTGAATTACTTTGTCTGTATTACTTCTAGAAACCACGTTGTTCAGATCTCAAACAAGCTCCCTGAAGTACAGTTAGCACAATCAAAGTTACTCATTAGCAATAGGTTTCCTTTGAAAAAAGTTCTTTCACTTGCTTTTCTATAGCCAGTTAACAAGCTCTGCCATTCCCGGCTTTTTACAAGTGAATGGATGCCATCCAAACTAAACAGAGCACATCCTTTTTCCCACTCATTCAGCATTTTGAAAATCTTCCAGTTTGTGTTTACGCAGCTTACAAACAAATACTTGCAAATGAGCCATTCAGGGCAATTACTAAGAGAGTCAGTTTGTCTTGGGTGGCAATAAAGAGAGGAAGGGGCCATCCCCATCCCAGACCGAACCTCACCTTTGTCATAGTTGTGTCATCCTTCCTGGGAGTGAAATTTTCAAAAAAGCGAAGACTGTAGAAGCCGACGACAGAGGATACCATGAGATAGCTGTGAGAATCAAGGAAAAAGGAACCTCCAAGGAATGCAAGCTTCACTCAAGTTCTCAGCAGTCTGCTAAAAGTCTTAAGAACTAAAGAAAAAAGAAACAAAAACACTTCAAGTGCTTGAGAAGGACTGACCTATCTCTTTCTTCTTTCCAGGAAAGTGTCTTAGTAAATTACCAGTGTCCCAGAAAACTAGACAGAATACTTGTTAACAGACAGAACTCTTACAGAAAGGATACAAAATCAAAATGATTTCAAGTGCTGCTCCCACAAAGCCAAAGGTAGATAGGGAGGCATTTCCTATTCCAGGCCCCTACAAGAAAACATTTTCCATAATTTCACCAAATCAGAGAATTTAATAAGATACATGCAACTATACATAAAGTTAACTTCTACCAGGACCAAAAAACTCTAATATCTTACATGCCTTTTCTCAATTCAGTGTTAAGGGATATTCTGATTCCTAACCTGCAAGTCCCCCATCCCATGCAATGGCATCAGCAACTTTCAAACTGCAGTGAAACGTATTGCTAAGACAGAAGAGATAATGATGCACTTTGGGTGCACTCTGCACCCACCCAACAGGCTGTTTGAAACATACTCCACTGCTTGGGAAACTAAAATAAGATGTCTCAAAGTTACATGTTTCTAGTTGTTCTCAACACCACAGGTGGAGTGGCCATCACCACTGAACACTCCCTATAGCTCTGCCAGCTCAGACCCAGCTGTACACAGGGGAAAGCACTACCGAGTTAACAAAACAGCCCTCGGGATTAAAGACACTACGAGTCAATGTGCTGTACTTTACTTCCTTCAAGTATTTTTATAATAAAAAAAGAAAAAATTACATACTTTCTAAGAGGAACACAAACCCAGACATGCTTTTCATATCATTTTTAATACAGTTTCTTAAATTGAACATTACTAGTCTGTATAATAGTAGAAGACATGAGTAAAGTGTAAACTCCCCATTAGTGATTTGCTTTACTGAATTACTGTATCTACATAAAGCTTCTGCACCAGATTTAATAAGAACTCACTATAACATGACATGTAATACATGTTTGCATTTGCACAGGAACAAAATAGAAGCAAGGTCAAAGCTCATTTGTTTCCATGTTATTAAAGCAGAAGTTCTCATTTGCACTTCTGTAAGGGCTCCACTACAGTTATAAAAATCATAAGAGAAGTTTACTTTACCCCTGATCCCTTCGGCATTGCAGTCTCATCAACCAACAGGTAAAGAATGTTGAGAGCAACTAAGAGAACTGAGATGGACTATAAAGAAGTAGAAATAGTCTTGTTATTTAAAAGCATGCCACATTTTTTAAATGTATACATTTGTCCCCACTAGACCCCGTAACGTCAAGTTCTTTTAAAATGGTCCATAATAGAATATCAAGATTGTTGCTTAAACACATTATCACCCAAAAATTTTAAATTTATTCCCCCATATGTACAAACAACTCTCCATACTTTTTGTTGGGGAAAAAAGAGGGGAGAAAAAGGGAAAAAAAAAGGGGGGGCAGGAGTTCTTACTGTCTCAATCAGTAGCAATATCATGACCGCTGGATAGACTAAATTTCTTTCCCAAGCAGAAGCTTTTTTCCTCCGTTCTGTTCAGAAGAGAAAAACCAGAAGATTAATACCATATATCACCTCACAATATAACAAGTAAGATTCATTCAGATACCTATAAGCTCTTGTTATAACTACAGGTGACAACAGTAACATTATTTGAACAAACACCAACCAGTTCATAAAAACATCCACCCTGCGGAGCTGTACAAAAGAATGCCAAAAACATGAAGTCTCTCTAGAGAAAGGCTGGGGAGACAGAGACAAGCACATTTTTTTTTCTTGTTTACAGGCATGTTTTACCATAACTTTTTTCCTTCCTCTGGCACCCAGCAGTTCTACAAAGTTTAAATAGACTGAATTTAAAAACACATTGGTTTACATGTATATTTTACAATAATGACATAAAGGAATGACACAGAATTTCAGATATTGAAATAGTATTTTCCTCTTGTAAGGCAAGAAAGACAAGACTAATTTCTCTGGACATCACCAGCAAGTGCAAAAAGAAAACACAAGTTGAGTTGCTGCCATTACTAGAAGGGTCACTTTTTGGTTTTAAAAAACACAAACCTGCTAAGAATTATTTTACTGTTCTTTAACACAATTTGACTTCTATACAAATAATTCAAAAAGAAAAAGAAATGTCTTAAATTAACCTAAATAATCACAAACATACAGTTATACGTGAAAAGACCATGGTATTGAGCTCCACGCAAGGAAGTAACATGTTTTAATTTCTCTAAAATCATGTTAGCAATAAGATCCAAATCAGACTCACTACTTAAATTTGTTTGTTGGGGGGCACAAGGATTTCATGTAATGTACTTGTAGAAACTACAACAATTTGAAGGGCACAAATCTGATTAAGAACAAACCGCAATCAATAGGGCCACGGCTACAAGCTTAACACAGCACCTTAAGGTCATTTATTAAAGTATAATCCACAAGAAACACTAGAAAGGAGATCATTACCTAGATTTGTTTTCTTGCTTTTCACTTTTGCAAGCTCTCGTTCCAACTCTACAGTCTGGTATTCAACTGTGGATGATATGCCTTAAAAAAAAAAAGTATTTTGGATGAGACTAAGTATAAGACACACTGTGACAATTCAGATTTAGGAAGCAGCACATGAACACTTGTAACTTTAAACTGCAGGTGTTTCTTTGAGACTCTTCAACTACTTTTCAAAAAACAGAGGTTTAGTCAAGAGCCTCTAACCAGGAGAGTTCAGCACATCAGACACTTCAGTGTGATCTGTGATCCTGGCCTGCCCTGCTGAGAACAGCTACGGCTGAACTTCCACACAGGTCCAGAAACCACAGTGTGACAGATGGGGTGTGTCAAATGCCTCTTGCTTGTATCCCTGTATGATTCTTGTATCAAGATGTGAAGAATCCCCAGATGCCCTTCAAGGGCATTATTATTTAGCAACTTAAAGGCAAAGTGGACCTTTGTCTCCCGAGTGTCAAGAGCTCCACTTTCAGTTTCTGCCTCTCCCTCCCTTTCCTCAGCAAGCTCAGTTTCCATCGCACTGACCTGCTTGTTGATACATCTTCTGCTCATACCAGTTTGCCTAATCCGTCAGTCTCTCCACGCAACAGAGCCCCCCTCTGATGACAGCCACAATCAGATACATCGCACAACCCCGTAAGACCGTATTTTTTCCCTTTCCTTTTCACAGGTTACTGCACATGTGTCACTGTTCTGCAACTCCTCATACTCTTTCCTCTACACCAGCTGAAAACTGACAATTGTAATATTAACTCCTTTCTCCCTGATAATTTTCTGCCTAAAAGTTGCTCAGCAACTTTTTTTCCTATCTCTGCACAGCCTCTAGGGCGCCCAGCCCATCTTCTCTCTCGATTCTTCTTCTCTTCAAGAAGAGAAACCTTCCATTCTTTTTCAACCACTCCTCTTTTCAGTGCAAGCACACTGTGTTTTCCCTCCTTGATGCCAGTTCCTCTACAAACACTGCACAGTGTTCAGGTACAGACACACCTCTGCAATGATGACCAGAGATCTGCTGTTTCAGTTCCCACCTCATTATTTCTACTTTAGCTTTTACTCTCTGCAACCATAAACGGGAAATACTCCTCCTGCGATAAGTTAGAAACACTCTCCACTAACCTTTGCCCCATTTTCATCCCTTTTACATCTGAATAATCTCATCTGAAAATAAGTTAAGGGCTCATATTTTGCCTGTCTATTCTAAACCAATCTCACTCTGCAATAACACTCCTGAGGCAGTGACAGTTCAAGGTCGTAAACCCAAAGTCCTCTCTGTTACCCTCTTCTCGATTTACATTCATTCCCTTCACCTGTTGGTCATTCCCTACCCTTGGCCTCACCTTTGGCTGTGTGCTAACTTGTAACAGCACTATGCTCCACATAACTTTTTTATATGAAATTAATATTCTTGTCCAGGCTTTTATCTCATGTCTTCATCATTTGTCTACAAACCCTAAACAGCACTTAGGCTGCTGGCACACTAGCACTACTTTGTAGTGCAGTCTCATTATTTCCTTATTTTCCGTTGTCTGCTCATCCACCCACCAATCTCAGTACACGAAGGTTACTCTTTTTATTGCAGAGTATTGACACTGATTTGTTCAATGCAGTCAAATCATCAATGAAACAACCGTTTCACACATGACTTTCACATGTTTAATCAAACGTTTTTCACACACGTTTTTGCATGTAACACATAACCCCCGTGCTGTGCCTAAACACTTATCTTGCATTATCAGTGACACCATGTGTAATGGGGTAATATTTACAGAGGTTCAAATATATAAATATCTCCTATCCTAGGACTGACCAGTAAGACCTGCAAACGCTGTTCTGTAACAACTTCTATTCACTTGAAGTGTCTGAAATATGAACTCTAATTTCTCCATGTTTTTTACATAAGCAATCATAACATGAGTTTTCAGAAAAAGTTTTGTCTTTAAAAAAAAACAAACCTAAAGCTTTTGTGCATTCCTTATGAAAAAAAGTCTAAAACATCTGTTTTATGGAATGACTAATTACTATGAGGTGGGAAAAAGAATAGATACAGAGCTTAGTGGGAAAAGAACTTTAATGGAAGCAGTTGAAAATGAAGGAAAACTCAAGTCAGTATCTGACATTTTTTTCTTCTCCATAACTGATTTAGGGGTCTCTGAGGAAAAGCTCAATTCAATATATATGTTGTTTTCTCCCCTCAATATAAAAATCAAGAGCTCAAAACACTGATTTCATGGGAGTCTTTCCAACAAAGTCAGCATGATCACATTAGGTCCCCAAGAGACACATCACTAGAAATTCTGAATCATATCTCAGTGCTGCTGTAGTTCCTCCTTAAAAATAGTTGCAAACAACAGGTTGCTATACAAAAGGATATTTTATGAAAGGGGAAGGCAAAGTTTCAGATCAGTCAAAAGAGTATTTGAAAAGGATGCAGCTAAATTCTTAAAAGCTCTCTAATACTAGCTTTATTTCAAACACGCACAAAGTTCAATGTCAGCGCTGTCTAGCCAATAAATCAAATTGGTAGACAAGACTTGTTTGGACTAGCAATGAAAAGTTAGAAGGGATTCTCCAAGAAAGCCACAAAGCAGCTCATTTAAGGTCAATTTAACGGTATTATTCTGTTTTTCTTCCAGCCCCGACATAAGATTTCAGTACCTCAAAGGAAATTGTAAGAGTATCTATTTGCATTCCCCCAAGGTGATTGGCAGTTCAACACCAATTAGTTCAAAATTACACTGTTACTAGTGTGCAATAAAAACAACACCTTTCATCTTTCTTACATAGGTAAGGATACCTTCAGAGCCAATAACTTTGATCAAGTAAGTATTTTTGATCCTACCCCACCCGTCTCTTTGGATTCAGGAAAACTAATAGCTCAAGGCAACTTTTTTCTTTTAATATAAAAAAGTCCCAGCTTTATTCTTCGACTGTAGGAGTGATGTGGGTACTGAAATATAATACACTGGAAACAAACATTTTCCCAAAGCCCAGTATCTCTTCAATAGATAAAAATACTAGGGTAGATAACACAATCAAACTTTCCCCTCCCTCCTCCTCTGATTTTCAGTTAGACTCTGAAGACACCTGAGGAGGAAGAAAATTAGTTCTCACAAAGAAGATCTACAGTTTCGCAGTTAGATTTATTTTCAAATATGAAGAGTTTCACAGTCATCACGTATCACTTAAGGCTCTGCTCTGGTCCTATTCAGTTTTAATAAAAATTAAACTCTTTGGTTATATACATAAATGAAGTATGTATTTCAGAAGGCTTCACTGCAAACCTACCCAGCAGGATTACTTTAGCACATACATTTCCACCACCAAGCCTGTGGAAGGGTTGCAACAGCCATGGCACTGGAATTGTGCAGCCAGATACATCTGCTGTGAACCAGCAACAGAAGGACTTGCACAGTCTGTGTGTTAAGACACAGACTATGGCCTCTAACATCACAGCATTATTTATTGATGTAATTAGCACCACCTTCATTTGTATACATTTTTTAAAAAATGCAATTAACATGGTAAGCATGATCCTTCCCAGTTCTGGCAATAACGATGTCTGCTTTTCTGGCATAATTTGTAAGTGTTAGAAAGACTTCTATAAGAGAAGATGAAGCTTTCCATACTTGCCATAATATTAAGTGAGAGCCATACTCAAATATGCTTAACTACTCACAAAAATCCTGCAGAGTATCTTCTTGTGTATATAACATTGGCCCAACCTATGTGCTGTATGCAAGTTTAGATTTCATTTACTTTTCAGCTTAAGTCCATTTGTTTTCTCCATACACCAGACGATTTTTCAAGCCTTCCTTCAGTTTGGGTGCCAATGCCATTCCCTCAGCATGGGAAACAGAGGAACTCAGTTTCCTCTCCTGTCAGAGGACATTTAAGCCCCACACCTTTCACCACTCAGGAGCAGGCTGGTGAGAGCTCCATGAACAGGGGTGGGTTGCAGTTCCACTTTTCACTGAATACCAACCCATGTGCTGAAAGAGAATCCAGTCTCACTCGTGGTCAGGGGAGCCACCTGCACACATCCTAAATCCAGACCCAATTAGCAGATGCCTACAAACAGACGAGGTCCACCTCACATGGGATATTAAACTTCAATATAAACAACTGTTGAATAGACTTCTGCACAGAAAAACAGCAGACAAGCATCACCTAAATAACCACATTCCCACCTGAACAGCAGGACCTGCTCTGTGCTACTTCCAATAGACACCTGAATAACCGTCAGGTCATTTCTCCGTGTCGTACACAAGCACAATCACCATGACAACATAAAATATTCAGTAACAAATATTTTACAGTTCCCAGCTAACATCAAACACACAGAACAATTATAATTACCCCATCACAGCTTCAAAGACATTCACTGCATGCACCTTTTTGCATGCCTGTATGTGAATGCACATATATGCCTGTGTTAGCATAGAAACCTGAGCGCCCAAAACAGCAAAGGTGAACATTACTTTTAAACTGAAACAATGGCTGATTTTAGCACAGAGAAGTCATTAAATCCCCATAAATTTTAAACTTTGGAATAAAGATGACCACTATGATCTCTGCTATCAAAGGTACTTTCCCTGACCAAGCAACTTCGAAAGGAGACTTCATGAGACCTCAAAGAAGGAAAGATTGAGATTTATGACAGAACACTGAAAAATAGCAGAGAAAAAGCAGAAAATTAGGAAAATTAATACTAAAATAAGTCGTAAGACAGCACACCAATAGATTTGTCATGACATGAATATTCTTTGGTTTTCTGGCCTGAAACAATTGTGGATGGATGGCTTATCCATGCAGTTATAAGCAAGTCAGAAGATTTGTACATGACTTCCAGGTTTATAGAACCAATACGTTTTCCGTAATTGGTGCCTGCCATGCTGCAATACTCTTTCTCTTAGAAGCCAAAGCTTCACATTGTTTTTTAAATACTTTCAAACAGAAACACCTTATCAGGAAATGCAAAATTGTAATATTAAATACAAGGCGTCTAGAACATTTTTATAATTATTGATTTTCATTATTTGTTAATTTAATTATTCAAAGTATTAAATTCACCAAACAGCTCCTAGAATATAAAGAACTGCTCTGATTTTTAATGGATTGTTGCCTTAGATTCTAAGTAACAATGGACTGATACACAAAAAATCCTCCAAATTAAAAATAAAACTTACATTGTAGAAAGTTGAGCCTCTTGTTCAGATAAGGCTAAAACAGAGTCATTTACCAAGCCAAGATATTTTGCAGTAATGGTGGTGGGTCTGGTCACTACTCAATTGCTTAGTCAGTCTCAGAACATTCACACATTAGAGCTGTTGAACATGTTAAAAACAAACTCAAAGCAAACCACACATGTAAGAGCCAATCTTGACCAACCCAGTGAGCAATAAAACGTACACCTATAACCCTTTTTACATAAGATGGTGATATTTTCTATTTTGAAAGAAGCAGCTACTTAACAGTGAGACCAACGCTCCTGACCAGAAGCACTCTGCTCTAAATACTGTATCTGGAGCAGTATCACAACAGACAAACCACACATACCATTAAGCTTCCTCTGAATTGCTTCTTCCTCTAAAGTGATGATATACATCTGCTCATCTAGGTCTTCCAGGATCTGTATTTGGAAATAGAAACATGAACTGAGTATCAGAGGCATCTTTTTCCCTGACTGCACTAACATAATCAGGTTCACTTTGCTCCAGTAACCTATATTTTAAATATAGGGTCTACAATTTTATAATATTGACACGAGAATTTCATAAAAAGATTATTCCATTCTGTTACAGATCTATTTCTTTACTGTAAGAAAATTTCCTGGATTTAGTTATGTTCAGTTTCAATCTGAAGAGATGGAACAGTACATCTAACTACATTCAAATCTTATCAACATTCACATTCAATTTAAACAAAAATAACTGCAGATTTTGAAAAAGTACATTAAAAGCTCTTCACATAAGCCAGTATTTCAAGCAAATATAAGTTGCTATGGGAAGCTAAAGCCAAATAAATGAAGTCTACCTTACTATCAGGTGCTTTGAGATTAAAGCTTATGGATAGCAAAACAGCATGTTTTTTCTTTGTATTTCCATGATTGTACTGACTAATGAAAAGAAATGCAAGACCTAAGTGCACCCAAATTTTACCAACTACAAACAAATGTACAGCTAAACACTACAGCACTTGCACATGGTACAAACTTCTCCCATCCCTCACTGCATTCAGTATGTAAACTGAAGAGTATCTGTGCATAACAAGTTCTTACAGATGCCATCAACGCACATTTCCCCCATCTAAGTGCACC
Organism: Myrmophylax atrothorax; assembly: GCA_026770055.1. Taxonomy (NCBI): domain Eukaryota; kingdom Metazoa; phylum Chordata; class Aves; order Passeriformes; family Thamnophilidae; genus Myrmophylax; species Myrmophylax atrothorax. The sequence goes on from JAOXXN010000395.1 coordinate 7,667,007, forward strand.
TGCAGGCACCCGTCTCGTTATCCAGCCTTCCTTTGCTCTTGTATCATCCTTTGTTCCTGAACTCAGAACAAGCCCACCTGAAGTCAGCATTCTGTACAAGTGCAAGCATTCTAAAAGGAAGTACCCAAATGCCATTCTACCTTCCCACAGGTAGCACAGGAGGACAGCACTGTGCAGCACTTACTGTCGGCTTCACCAGCAACTGACCCATTACTGTAAACATGCGAGAGAGTCCCACTGGCGTGCACACTGCGGGGAAACAGAGTATGGAAAACAGTCACTTGCAAGTCAAAAACGGATTTTTTATTTGGATGCTCATTGCACTATTCCACATACAACCATTTTTTGTTTCTGAAGAACCGCAAGAGCTTCAAGCTCCAAATATGAACTTTTAATACATTGCAATTATATGATTTTTTAACAAGACAAGTATCTCTCCCCTCCAAGAGATTAACAGTGATTTTTTTTTTTGTCAGCAAGGAACACCATAAAATCAGGTATCTTAAAACTTGCTCAACTAATTATTTATTCAAAGCATGTGGCACCAGAGGCTATGTCTACACTAGTAAATTCAGCAGTGCCAGGATACATTCCTGGGCTTTAAAACTGGATTGCCTCCACCAGTATTTTGCTAGAACTATCCCTGGCATGATATGCCCTGGGCCAGTTAACATGTTCCCAACAATTTTCAGAGCAGTTCTGGAGTTTGTGCAGCCCAGGAACCATTATCAAGAGGCAATATGTGCATAGACACCTTCTGCCAACTGCAATATCCTGGATGGAATGACACTGGCTGGCTACAGCACTGGAGAACATCTCAGGCACGTTTAATCTATTAGCACAGGTATACCTGAAAGGTCAAGAGATCCCAAAGCTGCTTTGCTCTGAAAGTCATCCTGCAAATTCAGTTGGTAATAGGCTCAGCTACCAAATTTTAAGCTATTTACTAAGAAACAACAATGGGCCCTTTCTCATCCTAGCCTGTGACAGTTTCCAGCAATGCTGCATATGTGCTTCTTGAAAGAAAGGCTCAACTGTGCTAGTGGAAAATTATTATTAAAAAATAACAGCTTACGAAGAACAGCCTTCAAATCGGGGAACATGTAGGAGATACAGGGATTTGTAAGAGCATAGATGAGGATATATGTTTATAGTTTCCATTATAATAACAGTGTTGCCAAAAAAAGGAGAAGCACACAAGATTTAATAGTGAGGATTACACTTGTTTTTATTAATTAGTGTTACACTGTAACTACTATGTGTTACAGGAAAAATACAAGCCTATTCAAAAATCTAACTTAAACCAGTCCTCTACTGCAGAGGAAGTCTGCAGGAAAAGGAGAAAACAGAAAGGAAGTGATGCTCCAAATCGTCCCTGCAAAAGGCTTTACTCAAACTGCCTCAGCAACTGAACCAGCTGAAGATGTGAAGAAGCTGTACCCCAGCAGCTGCCCCACTGCTGTTATGCTGCCCTTTCAGCTACACAGATCTAACAGCTTGGAGGGACTTACCCCCAGTGATTTCCTTGCACAACTTACACATAACTCCTCCAAAAACGGGCATTTAATCGCAATGATTGTGGTGAACTGGTTTAAAACAGCCCCACAACACAGGCTGCGCTTTCAGCTCTTCTGAAACAAACTGCAGGGCAGAAGTAGAAGTTTTGTACACCAACTTCTCATCAAAGCATTCAGTACCTCTTGTGAATCACACCCTGGAACAGCCTGCACCAGACACTGAGAACCACAGTGTTTTACCTCTTCCTCCAAAGTGGATTTGAAATCTGCACATACAGACAACATAAGGAGACTCACCAAGGTCTCTCTCAGACAGATTTGCTTAAGTTTCGGGGACATTCCAAATTAGCATTCCCCACCCTTTCTCCACAGTGACAGCCCTGTGTTAGCTGTGAACTTGTCAAGCTTGCAGAAGGGATGAAACCATAGTAGTCTAGAAAGGGAGATGTTCTGTCCCTCTCAGCAATTTTCTAGAAATTATTGAGGGAGAGGGCTGAGATTATAAACGGGATTTGGAGCTTTCCACAATGGTTCTTATTCCCCTAAACATGGTTGACTGAACTCTGGCTAGGACCAGTTGGTATAAGGTTTGGGTTTCTACTGCATTTGTGTTAAATGCAATTGCATAACTGCCCTGCAGACTGGCCAGGTACCAGCTCTGTGATTATGAAAGCTGACCGCACTGTCTTCCAACTCCTGTCTACACAGCAACATTTTCAATTACAAAAGGAAAGAGTAGTTTACAGAATATAGGACAAAGTGTTCCAAAATAACTTTCTCACCATACCACTGACCTCCTGCAGATATTTCATTTAAAAATGGTGCTTTTCTTTGCAGAATGGAGTCCCTATTTTTCAACTATCTGCTTTAACAAGTTAAATGTTGAAATTGTTTGGGGTGAGGTGTGAGGTTTCTCAAAACCTGAAAATGCAAAGTGCCATTCGTTTAAACTTCAGAATCCAAACTAACAAATTTCCATGGAAATTTAAACTTAATGGGGGGGAAAAAATGACACTCATAATTTTCCCTATCAAAAAGTTTTCTTTAACTGTTAAAAAAAAACATTAATCTTTTGGAATAATCAGGAAAATACTTACACAGAAGTAACAAGCATCCCATCAGTGATATACAGGAATATAAATATGGGAGGTAGAATTCCCAGAGGTCTGTAAAGAAAACATTGAGCACAGCCTTAGCTTATTACAAACAGGTTACGTATGTCAGAGAATTGAACAGAAAAAATGGTGCTGACTGAATTAACACAGCTTCTTCACAACCTGTGCAATACTCACATGGCATTTACTAGAAATACATTTAACAGGAAACATCCATTTCTGTATTTGAAATAAAACTAGTGTGATGGTTCTTTCGCATTCCATACCATATAAAGACTCCATACTGGCAGCATCATTGTCTATGAGTGCTGAGGCCACCCATACGATTCCAAGGATAAGCAGTGCAAGAAGAATGAGCATTACAAGGGTTTCTAAAATGCGTGCTCTGATGCCCTGTGGACAGAAAAGGGGAGAAGGAGGAAAGAACACAGTCAAGAAGTTTGAATCAGGTATCTTTAAACATGAGAAAATTACAAATAAATAGCAGATGCTTCTTCCTAAACACATACTCACATTTTATCATGTAGACAAAAGCACAACATGTAATGCACATTTAAAAGGCAGTGCATAAAAAAGGAAGTACTTATGGCTTTATAGTGTCCAGACTGCATTTTTCCCCTTAAACCCATAGAAAAAAGTTTTAAATTGCATATGCCTTACAGTCTTCATTAATCTCATTATTCCATAAAGTACTCTTTATACCATATGATTTTGCTCGAGCATTTTTAAAAGATGGATTACTTTCCTAATACTTTCAGCAAAGAAAGTGGATTAGCAAATTTTTATCTATGATTCCAATCAAGGGAATGGAAAGCCAATTATGGCAAATAGCCAAATGGCCCGGCAAGCATTAAACCCTGCGCAGGTACAATGCACCAATTTCCTTAAAATCCCCCCTACAGCTGCAGCAGTCAGTCTTCAGAGCCCTCCAGCGCACGGCCCGAGTACTGCTGGCTCCGGCTCCTGCTGCAACTGCTGTTCCCATCATCCCTGCGGGCCCCGGGAAAAACACAAATCACTCCCCTGCAAGGCGACAAACCACAGCATTTGCTCGAGACTATAAACCTAACAACTCTAATAGCTGAGTGTTGGATTTGCAAACATAAATATACCAAATAACACACAAAATCGTACTTTTTGCTGGTGTTTCTATCACTAATTTAACTAATTTTGAGCAATAGAGTGACTGGGACACTTTCTTCAGGCATCCCGGCCATGAAGAGACCATCAGATTGATGTTCAAGTAACACTTTTATTTTTCTTTGTTTGGCACTACAGTGCTCCACAAGCAAACCCAACTCTTGTTTCTGACACAGGTTCACCGCAGCTTGGGAATATTTCAGTGCAAAGATGGCTTGGTAGCTAAAAGCAGAAAATTTGTTTTACTTTATTATTGTCACATCTTCCCTCCCTGCTTAACTAACAGGGTAATTTTTACATGGCATTTACTCTGAAAATTATGCTCCCTAGGTAATCACCACATCCAACCACAAAGCATTAACCTCTTAAAGCACACCAATTCCTTTCCTCCATCAGTGCTCTGCAGAACAGCTAAGGTGGCACAAAAGAAAATAAAGAGACCTTCACAAAATTCCCCCTAAGGCAAAGTGTACAGACTAAGTCCAAATCCATAAATTATCTCAAACAACCAAATTTCAAATTAAAGCAGCATAGAATGTGGTTTTACAGCTATAATGTATTTTTTATGCAAGAAAAGCTGCTTCGAGGTTAAAAGTTGCTAAAATGTTATTTTTGTAGTGCTCACAAACTAGCTTTCAGTCTTCCATGATTTTGAAGGTGAGCATCAAAGGCAAATCCATGTATACAAAGATTAAACAGAGATATGTTTCAAGTTTTGAACTTGAGCAATCAATTACCAGGAAACAATTACAGTCCAAGTACTGAGCACTGATATAAAGCCTTTACTTTACAGCAGAAGAAAGACACAGGATTAAAGAGAATCCAAAACATTCATGGATGCATGCACCAAGACCTGCTTCAAGCTTTCCAAGGAAACTGAAGACTTCTTTGCTCTCCTAGGCAGAGGGAAATATAAAGTTAATGCCTGGGCTTCTGAAGGTCTCCACCACAGAAAGTGGATTCCTTCCTTCCTTACTATGAGACACATGCACAAATCTCAGCCTCTCTGACTCCAACTTTCACAGCAATAGATTCTTCTGGACAAATCTGGAAAATACTTAATTTTACATAGGAACCCGACCACCAAATCCTCCTCCCTTGGACTGTCAAAAGAGATTAAGAAGAAATACACCATGATGAAGAAAGTCAATAACATTTACTCATACTGCAGGTGTTCTCTAAAGACAGGTAAGATTAGAATGATACAAGTAACACACAAAAAAAGGAATGACCACAGCAAGTACTGAGAGGTAACCATTGGTTTTGGCCACAAGTACCATTGGTACAAACCCTACAAAAAGCCCAGTGAGGCTTCCTCATTTTTTTGTTTCCATGTTGATTTGATTCATCTTTGACTCTTGAAAAATTGGATCAATCTCCCTCTGCTCTCACCAGTTACACCTATCTCGCCATGTGTGATACACCAGCAATACTGCAGTCAGTCTCATGTGCTTACTGAAAAGCAGGACTGACAGCTCACTCCAAGGGCAGGACAATGTTTATAGTACAACACACACACACTCAGATTCACACACTGATGATCACCTTAAAATAGGAAAATAATATTTCAAGCACTTCAGTGAAGTGACTAGATAGAAATATTTTGTCACAGACACTAATGAAAACCTGGTAAGAGTCCAGGATTTTAAAAAAAGGAAAAAAAACATTAAGACACTTAGGGCATATAGGTAAATACCTTTAATCTCAATTAGGCACCCATAAGACTGTGCCCCATGAAAACATTAATGTTCCAGGCACATTAGTTCATACTCCCATGCATCAGAGTACCTGCCAAATAGCTGCTAGTAAGGAATAAAAGGTACAGAATTTCCCCCGTGCACACACTGACACAGAGAAAACCTCTGGGGAATCACAGGGTGGCTGAGGTTGGCAAGGACTTCTGAAGGTCACCTGGTCCACCCCTGTGCTCAAACAGGGGCTCCTCCTGGAGCCAACTGCCCAGGACCGTGTCCAAGTGGTTTTTGAGTAGCTCCAAGCTCAGAGACTTCAAAACCTCTCTGGGCAACTGTGCTGGTGCTCAGGCACACTCAGGGTAAAACAGTAGTGAGAAATGAGCCTTAGACACCCTTACTACTCCTTACCTTTCCTGAGGGTAGTTTTGTCTGCTCAGGTAACAAATCTATAGCTCCAACACTGTCATTAGTAACATCACTAATTTAAGAGCTGGGCAAAAACCTATACTCCTGTAGAAAGATACATGTAAATACAAGCAATGTTGCATTTTATTTCAATAAAGAAAAGCTGTCCAAATGATCCTATAAATTCAATTGTTTTTCTTTTTTTCCTGAGCAAAAATGTGTTCCCTGACATTTTGGTTTTGGCTTAACATTTCTTCTTTGAGTCATTTCACTTCTCTCATACAGTCCCATTATATTACCCAGATTTCTTAGACAAACCAAACGTCCTGGCACATTTTCGTGGCACAGGAAGCACTGCCACTTCTATTTCACATAATACCCTGTTGCACTTTTTGAATCCATTTACCCCTCACATATGTTGTATGTATGTGAAAAGGAGCATTAGAGTCTCCCATCTTCAAAATCAGCAACAAGCCCAGGTAAAACTGGACATTTGAAATCAGATTGTAGAGCACATTTATTGCTCATGCCCAGTCTACACCACTGGATCTGCCTGGAGCACAGAACTAATAAATTAGTGCAACATGAAAAACATGTACTGTAGGCACATAAACTACTCCCAGTTAGCATTCCAACTAAACAAGGGCAGTCTATACAGCACTATGCAACCAACCAGACTGCATCAGGTTGTTCAGAAAGTAGTTCTATATCTCATCTTTCAGACACAAACACTTCTTCCTTCTTAAACATGTCCTCCAAACCAAGCATGGACAGCACAGTAAAGCACCAGGATACTTCCAGTGAGGAAAAAAGACTGGCTTGCAGATATTCTATGTTCTAGTACTTAAAGAAGAATTTAAACACATGATGCAGACTGAAACAAACTATAAATATCTATACAGTTTATTAAGGGTGGGCATAAGGAAAACAAACTCAACTAAAATATCAAATTCAGGTTTCAGTGCAGCATTAACTACACAGCCTTAAATAACACTCTCATGCTGCAGACTTGTGAGATGAACACAACAAGAGCATTCAGAAATAAGTAAAAATGTTCCCCTTCTCCTCAGGCTAAATTGTATTGTTTAAAACACAGTGATAGGACAATTCTAACTGAGCAGAGTGAGCTCAGGCAGCACCGAGCTGACCCCTCCAGTACTTCTATTAACGTATCAATTTTAAGCAAGTCAAATTCTCTACTTTTTCTTGGCCAATTACTGCTGAGATGCTGCTTAAGTTGGAGAGGTAACAAAAAAAAACCCTCACACCTCTTACAATGCCACAAAAAAAGAAAATCACAAAATACACGAAACATAATTGAGCTTGAATTTTAAAATACTTGTTAAGGTTGTGGGTTTTCATACATTCACTGCTATACACTAAGAATATTGCTGTGATTTCAGCTTAAATTTGTGTGGGAAAGAAATAAAGGAACAAGGAAGACCTAGAAAGAAATGTATTCCTTTCAAAAAAAAAACACAAACAACTTGTCTGGAATAAAACCTGGGATTAGAAAGATTATTTGCCACTCAAAGATGAGAAAATCTGAATCTGTACCCAGGACACATTACCCTCAAAGGAAACAGAAAGCAATATAAACCATGGTTAGTTCTTCAGATGCTCCCTGAAGATTACCCAAAAAACCCCAAGAATGACATGAACAGATTTTTTTGCTGTAGAGAAGAGGCTCAGAAAGTATCCTGACTTTTGTACATGCAGGTGTTGCTACTACTTTCCAGGAATATACAGAGAGGCAGGAAGGCTATAAACACTAAGGAGGAGGAAGAACACTTTCCTGGAAGTGGAAAACAAAGAGCAAAAGGGAACAGGACAGCACTAATGTGAACTAAAATGAAAGGTAGAAGTGTTGAAAAGAGTCTGATTCTTGGTCTTCAAATCATACATAACTTCTCTGTACATCCAAAAATGAGAGGGATGCTGCTCCTGGGATGGACTTACTTAGGGGCCATCATTTAGGAAGCATGAACCCTCTCCACAATTTGAGGGGAGATGGCACTTCTCTCTCTGGAGAGTGTTTTTAGTAGCTCCACTTCAAAGCCTTTTCTATGAAGGTATCTAGAACAAAACATCAACTGTCATTGCACTACAAGCACAGAACATCTTTGGTAATTGCTGAACAGGAAAACAAAACACTTCCAATAACTCACAATTTCCTCAAGTGAATTTCAGCTTATCCATAAGGCAACAGCCACTTCTGAAATTCAAAACCCTGTGTGGTTCCCTGCTGTCCCTAAGTAGAAGTCTGGCATCTCACAGGCCAACTTGACACATAAAATTAGTCTTTTGTGGAAGATGGGGGGAAAAAAACATATGGCAAACAAAAAATTTTGGAAGCAAATTACTGTAATCCAATAGAAATTGTAATTAAACTGGTTAGCAAGGAAATTGGGAAAAAGGACTGACAGATTATATTCTCAATCTCCCCCCCTTTTTTTATACTTCAAAGTTTCACAGCACATTTTCAAAATCCACCTAGTTCTTTAATGTGAGCACTTAAGCAAGTGAAGTATTTTATTAAAAGAAAGATGTTTAACACATCAATCCCAGTAGACTGGAACTTGCCAAAAGCCCAGTAATGTCTGTCACCTTCTCTGCACACTGACTGGGGGTGGCAGGGGGGATGAGGAATGAAAAAAAAAAAAGAGAAAAGAGCATTTGAAGCTCTCAAGGCCTGACTACAAATAAAAGCTGCCCTACAAACACATTCTAAGGATCTTGTGGTTTACACAGCTTTAGAGATACCTGACTCTCACACTTCGAATTCTTTAAAATTAAATTGTCAAGACATTCAGAAGTTTTTTTGTCTAATCCTGAGTTACTTGTGCTGCCTGGAGCACCAGGCCTAGGGGTTCATGTTTCCAGAAAAGCCTAATTTTAACAAGAAAGGTTTTAATTATTCTAGAAGTGTTCTGACAAATTTTTAATTGCTACTCTGGAAGGCATCATCAAAATCTTACCATGTTTCTTTCCTATTATGATTAACACAGATAAGTCATCCTGGATGACAAATAGCCAAAAGATATCAAAAAACAGCACATGGCCAAAAAAGGGAATTCTTCAGCTGAAAAGCCACTGGCAACAACAGTCCTGTAGGCATAACAGATGTCATACAAAAAAACTCAGAAAGCTTAATTACAAAGGAAAGCATTTCTCCCTCCCCCAGTATATTTGTGCTGAGGGATGACTCTTATGCCACTTCCAACACATTAAGACTTTTCCTGCTGTGTGTGTTCACACACCTAGAGGCTGGTTTTACTTTGGAAGAGAACATGTGTAGTGATGGTTTCTTACAGCTTTTCTCAATAAGGAAAAAAAAGATTTCTAGATAATGGAGACTAAGTGCTGGGGTGTTTTCTCCGTTTGAAATTCTGTGACTACTTTGAATTATATACATGTAACAACACAAAATGCTTTGCCATTTTCCTTGCACAGGGAACAACCTTGCTTTGGACACTGGTCTTCCATGAAGTTTCAGACATCTCATATAACCAGCAATTAGCACAGGGATCTTTCCTGACAAGGACACTGCATAGGCAAGAAACCTCTTGACTGCTTCTCTCTCCATTAAGAGCCACATGTAAACTCTGGAAAGTTTAAAAGGAAAACTCTGACAACTGCCATTCTAGCAAGTCTAAGGTAAAACATGCACCATAATCCAGGTAACTCCCTGTGGAAGATACCATTATCTTCTGAGCAGTGATGCAACCCTGTGCCAGAAACTCTCAAGTTGTTATTTTTTGGGAAAACGTAAATGAAAGTAATTGAGCCATTTTTTGCCAACTTTTGCTCTTCCAGTTGTGATTAGAAACACAATTACTCTTCAGAAATTTAAGCCTAGTTTTTAATGCTTTCTAATGTTACATGGATTTTAACACATATGTACAGATATTTACCAAGAGTTCTTTTATTTTAACACTTCTGAATGACTGGGAAAAAAACAAAAACAACACACTTTCAACAACTTTCTGCAAGAGGCAAAACTCTTGGTAAAATCAAAGCCCCATCCTTAACTAAAGGAAAAGCATTTGTTTGCTGGAACATTACCTGGCTATAATGATTTTGATGAACATATTATTAGCTCATATAAGATAGACATTTTTGGAGCTACATTGCCAGTGTGGGATATGGAATAGCTTTTGTTAATTCCACATTATAATTTGCTTGCAAATTGTGCAGAAAAAAAGAATTAAAACCCGTATTCCCAATGAAGTAAAAAGTACATGTTACACACTAAACCAGAGAGTGGTAACTAGGTTTCTATGGTGCTGAATATTTGAACACAAATCTGCCTGGACATCCTGACCTCTTGCAAGGTAGGTAAACATCACTTTTTACACCATGCCCTGACCCATGGGGAAAGCCTGGGAAACGTTTCTGCAATCATGGCACATTTAAAGTACACATGAGGCCCATTGTTTTCACGTGACAGAAAGGACTCTTGGTAACCTCAAGATTTGCTCAGTGCGAGGCTGACTGCAACAAACACGCACGCAAACATGCCAGGGAAAATGGGGGCACTGAAACAGTGAGAACCACAGCAGGTGTGAGGTTGGGGATGTTATATATTAACACCAATCACAATTAGTGAAGAGATGAGCATCAAGCATTCCACCCATTTCTATGGTTAGACACCAGGCTTGGAGCAATCTGTGTTCCAACCTATTCAAGGCAGTGCAGAAACAAATTTTTTAATAAGGAGACCCATTTTGCATCAGGTAGCATGAAATACTACATTTTGCACACTGATATTTAGTCATGGGGTCATTACCTTATGAGACTGCACAAATTACTGAGTCAAATCCAGACGCTGTAGTTGAGGGAAACTCAGTTCATTTTAAAAACGTAGGTGCTAATGACTCAGAACCTTCATGGAGTGAGCTAAGGAAATTTTAATCAAGAAATAATATATTCAGGCATGAGATTCAAATCATCAGGAAAAGAGTTCCCTTGCCCATTCAAGAACCAAATACTTCAGACTGTAACCAGAACAGACTGTCTTTGCCCACACCACCTCTTCCCTCAAAGAATCTTCCCAGTCTGTGGGAATTTCAAGTTGAAAATGAGCACTTTTCATCACAACACAAAAAGTATATTTTAAAGTTTATATTTATTTTCCACACAGCACTAAAAATTCAGTCATAAAGCATTCCCAGCAACTTTCAGCTGGTTCTTGTATTAGTATCTTTTCTCAATGGTTTCACAGTGGTTACCATCTGCCAAAGCAGCAAGAGGAGGCAGCTAAAATCATTTAATTGTATAGAAGTTAATAGTTACACAGTGTAAGTAACAAAATCCAGAAATTTCAAAGAGAAACTAAGAACTAGAGAGAGAAAAATAATGGGAAAAAACCTAATGAATTCTTTGGGTACCAGCTAAAGAGATGGACCAGTAAGCATTAGAGCTCTGCCTGCCAAGCTGGAAATGAAGGACCAAAATCCCTCCACTAAAGGTCAAGAAAAAGAGATCTTTATTTAGTAGCCTGATGAAGAGAACATCTATCCAGGATGCAGTACACCCACTGGAGTGACTCCTCTGCCAAAGAAAACTCAGGCTCTCTTCTTCAGTGTCTCAGAGTATTCAAAGCCCAATGTTATAGTATATTTTGGGGTCCATATCCATCGAACTTTCCTGTTGACACCATTGCACACAAGTAACTCCGTGAAATAACCCAAGAACCAAGATGGCCTCCTTGCAACTGGGATAAAAAACAGCTTTTTCTTCACTTTTTTCCCCTAGGACTTATTTAATTATCCAATACAACATGGACTCCAGTGAGAACGATAATGTGGGATTCATTTATTGCCTAGCACTTCAGGCACTGTTTCAAATACATGGATGCAAATTGTTTAAGGAGAGAGCAAACCCCCGGCTCTTCCACATCCAGGTATCACTCTTGTAGATTTAACACTGGAATAGTATATCAGAAATATTATTCCTTCTGAATTTTTTAACAGAATATATAAAAATTTCTTAAAATGAGGAAAAGCTGGACAGAATAGTAAAGGAAATGCAAACACACACTAGCTGGAATAAAACAATTACAGCCTTCAGCTGTCAGATGTACACGACTACCCTGTGCAGCCCATCCCAAAAAGGGCAGATGCAGATCTACTGACACACAACCCAAACCTCTGGAGGAGCAGGGATAACACAGTAAATGATGACTGTCCCAGCATTACCCTTTCCCCCACAAGTTTGCTCTGCTGTTCCATTCACTAGCCCAGCCCTCCCTAATTAGCTCTTAGACACTCCACTCCCTCCACCTACCAAGTTTCCCAGACTTTCCAAAGCCACCTGCAACAACAACATGGGAGCTGTGGGATTTCTGACACTATGAGTCTCCCTCTAATCATTTACTTTTGGATCAGAAAGAATCTTTCCTGCTAGACTGGCGTGATAGGAAGATAAATACATGTTTTCCAACATCTTTGTAGCTTGGCAGAGGTTTAAGAGAAGTAACGCAAGGCACAAAGCAAAGACTTGGAATTTGTGATTATATTTCTGGCGGAAAGAAACCCTGAAGACAGTTATCAAAAGCAAATGACATGTAGAAGCACACAGGTCACTTTTAAAGTTCTAAAACAAAGAAAAATAATTTAAAATAAAAAAATAAAATTAAACTCAAAAAATATCAAGATGAAAGCACAATTCTAGGAATTAGTCAAAGCACCAGAATGTTGGACTTGTCTATTAATAAGCTGGAAAACCCTTTGAAAACCTAGACACAAAAAAAAAATTAAAAAAGGCCAGGAGAAACTCATAGATTCTCCCTTCTCTGCTTTGTAAATGAAGTAGTTGTCTGCCTCACAAATCCTCACTACAGATGCATTAGGTTCTTCCTTGTGTTGTCAATACAAAGTAAGTAATTCTTTATATAGAACAATCCTTAATGTGGAGTATTCCTAGTAATACTAAATAAATAATATAGACTAAAGGTCTAAATATCACATGGTTATCAGTATTAATAAAAACTCACTGCATTTAGAAAGGGAATCAAAAGTGGTGTTTGCCTAGCGAAGTCTAATTTAATAAAAAGAAATCTATTGGAAAAAAGTTTCTATGATTCAGACACTTTTCATATAACTTTCCACTAGCAATACAAAATTATATGGAAATTTTCTTCTCTCTGAATTAAAATTACATTAAATCCGTATTTTTAATTTTTTATATAAATTAACAGAAGTGCATAGTTTTAAAACAGAGTCAAAGTTTTTGCCTGTCCTGAACTCCTTGACATTAATGGAGACACAGACTAATGTAAAAATATGCAAATACTCCAATCTTAATAAGATATTCCTCGTGCATAAACCAGCCATTTATATAAAACAAATTGAATCCTCCAATAAAAGAGTAGATCCACTTAATGGCCCTTACTATTTAATAAAAGGAACTTAAACACTGAGATGAGAAGATGCTCACATTGCCTCTTGAAGCCTCTGATTCATGCCAAATTCTTGGAAGTATCTGCCTTTTTCCATTGACAAAGAAAGGGGCCTTATAGATCCCCTGAATTACACCATTTCAGGGATTCTACATGTGTGAATACTTCCCAAAGGATGGCAAACGTTTCTAGTTTAAACGAAACAGTTACATGAATTTTATTATAAGCTAAAAATGAAAAAAAAAAAACAAAAACCAATTTTAAAAAACACATCTTGGGCTTTTTAGATACACAGCTATCATCTACCACAAACAGAAGGGCCTATAGAGGGCATTTAGAATGCTCCATCTAAACAAAACTTAAGAACTACTTATTTCTGCCTAAAAAGATGTGTCTTAGGGAAAAATGTCTTTTAGAATGCAATACTTCAGTTTACATCAATGATAAACAAAGATATTCAAGCTTAGCATTGGGATCTGTTCCATCTGCACATATTACAAGTAGCAGAAGGATTTAACATGTCTATTTTGCTCATGCAGAACTCTAATAAACTATCCTAAAACCAAATAAAAACTGCAACATAAAAAAATTCCACTCAGTTTATTTACTAAGAGAGCACCAGAGAAAAGTATTCACATCTCATTCCATTTGCAGGCTTCCAGCTATATATTAAGGCTTTCAGCAAAGAACTGTGGAAATTCTACAAAGCACAAACACGCTACATACAGCACAAATGTGCAAGGTCAGGACGATGTAGGCGTGGGGCAAGCACAAAAGTTCAGCAATGTATGTCACTCCTGGCTCAGATGAGGTGGAATAACTAATACTCCAGTGCTTGTTTCCAAAACTAAGCAGTTTACAGACTACTCTACCTACTCATGATGTGTCACCTAATGAAAAGTGTGCTAGAGAAGTCGTGGTCAGAAAACCACATTTCCAAATAACACATGATTTTCGCTGTGCAGTACTTTTACCCCAATATTACTAACATTCTTTGGTTCACCTTGTTACTCTACAAATTTCCTCAGCTCAAATACATGAAAATTTTGCGAGAACGCAGACTAACCTCAGGAATTTTGATTTTCTATCTACATTACAGAGTTGGTCAAAAAAAGCAATTATAACCTAAGCCCCACACACTACGGCAGAAAGGCTGAGCACGGCTCAGCTAACGACGTGGCAGCGAGGCAGGCAGTGCAGAAAAGCTATCCCAAATCAACTACCACCAGCTTATCTCCCGGTAGCCTTACTTTTTTGTAACTTACACTGAGGCCTCTTTAAAAGAAGTACATTCTAATTTATGGAAGCAACCAACTGACATTTAACTACTTCAATGAAACGGAGCACAGATCACATCTCATCACATCTTGATCCAATGTGTGCAACAACCAACATCCACTTATTTCCCCCTCAGCTTTCCCCAGGTACAGAACTGTTACATATGTTCAACAAACCACAGATCTCCTTATGCTCAAATAAAAAAGACAGATTTTTTCATGTAATTTCTCCAACTGACTTAAGAAGTCTTATAAAACCTTATAAAATATTTTATAAATCTACAAAAAGAAATTCCTATTAAGCCATTATTCCTCATCAGATACAAGTTTCTCTCTCCTGGCCACTGATTCTTGAATTTCTTTTTATCTCACTCTCATTGAAACATGGTGTGGCCTTAAGCTGACAAATATATGGATGTTATTTACCTGTCCTGCACAGCCTTGGATCCTAAATGTCTAAATACATACAAGGTTAGAAAGAAACTATGCATGCTGAAGTCGAGGCTTTGAAATATAAAAATTAATACAACCTCTTTTCACCTACCTGTAGCAATTTTCATTTCCTTACTGTCTGCAATGGAACTTTCTCTTACAGTCTTTGCCAAAGGACAGAAAACAGACTTCAATACAATACTTTTACAGGTAAAAAACTATTTGCATCTCACACTAATGTACAGTAGAGTTACATACTCCAGTCACAGGTTTGCAAAAGCAGGCCATATACTCACAGAGTGCTTTTAAGACTAATTTGCTGATATATACCTGTAAAGGAAAAATTACTGGTTTTTTCCTCTGCAGAACTGCAGAGGAAGGACCTGGTAGCGTAAAGCTGTCATTTTAACCTATTTTCAGAGTTTAGAGCAGACACTTGTCAATGTGACATGCTAACAAGCATACTAAACCTTATCATCTTCCCTTTCCCACCATTTCAATGCATGCTCTTCTCTAATTTAATATTAGATGGGCCTGTCCTCTACATTACCAATTACAAACCCATTCTACATTTAGCCATGTACATGGCATTTCTGAGACTTCAGGGGACGCAGGAAGCACATGAAGGTTCAGGATATGGACCATCCTTAATGCGAGATTTATCATTAAATACAGTCCTTAACTCTGCACCTTACATCTTACAGATTATGTTATGGGTTTGTACAAATGTCAGCTAAGCATGCCTCTATTTTAATATGGAAAGGGAAAAACCCTGAGCAAGCTACTTGCCAAATCAGAATCCCAGAATAATCGGAATCTGCTACTAAACAATAACAAACTCTAATAAATTTTAAGTGCTGTCATTTTAAAAGACTCCAGTTTAAAAACTGGATTCCATATCTGAAATAAGATGTTAGCTTATGTCAAAAACATAAACCCAGACAGCTGCCTTTGATGTGACTGATTAAACAACTTTTGACTCTGGTATCACTAATGGAATTAGTAAATGGGTAGTAATATAATGTATAATAATTCAGTTACATGCTAGTAAACATTTCATAGAGATCAGAACACTAAAGTCTCAGTTCATGCTGAATGATTTTATAGACAAATAAATATGAGCTTAAATGCCAAATAAACATCCACTGTTAACAGGGTACTTCAAGACTATTTGGCAAAACATTACACACAGTGGCCCATGGGTATTGCAGCCAGAGGTACACACAAGCATAAAGCAAAGTCAAATGGGGTCTGCAAACAGGGTTCAAGATTATTGCACTCTCCAAATCCCTTTTCTAGAAAAACCAAGGCAAATTTTTTAAAATTGACTGGTTTTAATCAGAGATATTCTCATATTGGAAAGGATTTTCAGGCCACATACAGGAACATTTTCAAACTGTTTGAGATAAGCAAAAGAAGGTTCTAAAAGTAAATACTGCATAATTAACTTTAAATGTACTTCCTACATTAGCTTCATCACATATTGAAACAGTATTTTACAATGTTCTACACCTACAGTTGTACCAGATTTCTACAAACAGCAAAGCTGCTGGAAAAATACAGAAATGAGATTTTCCATACACACCAAGAAAAAAAATCAGCAGGTTCACTTTTCACAATAATTATTACTGTGTTTAGTTACTTAAGAGTTTGCAAATACAATGCATCGCAACACAATACAACAGAAACTTAAGCTTAGTTCAGTCTTATTTAGAAATCAAATGACTAGGAAAAGTCATTGCTATTGATAAATATAGAGTTGATCAAATAAACTACTGAGGAGATGGAAGACTACACACTGGGGTTGCTCAGCAAGCTGACAATAGCTTGCCTTTACAGAAGAAAAAGCAGTTTCAAAAAATGTTAATGGTGTTTCTACAAAGCATCAACCTTTCACCCTCTCCCCAAGTAATTTTACTTATAACACATATTTTTAAAAGCCATGCTCCGATGAAAGAGGGGAAGGGAAGAAATCAGCCTTTAAGAGCAGAAACCACTGCATTTCACCATTTGGAAAGGAACCTACACCCCACCGTTTTCTTGCACAGTCAGCTGCAGCTGCTAATTCAGGCAGGACTTTGCAGCCACCACAGCCAAATCTTTATACAGTAGCAAGCACTACGCAATAAATATTCTGAACACTGGCCCAGCTCACCTGCCTGCAGCATATGAATAAAACTGCTACATTTTTAAGTGGTGTTTTTATTAAAATAAACTCAATGAGAATTTGGGAAGAGCTATCAAGGAAAGGCAAGCAGATGGAGAGACTAGCTGACACATAACAATAGCTGGTGAAATATTACTCTTATTTTCTGTAATAAACACCAAGATCAAAACATTACGCAAGTTAAATTTCCTTGAAAGGTTCCCAGCAGGAGTTTTCCTTTTTGTTTGTGCAGTACACGATTTCCTCTCACCCACAAAAAACATACCAAGAATGTGCATGTGCCACTAACACTAAGCAGCACTTCCTTAATCACTCATTTCCAACAATTTATGGATGATCAGTGGCAAAAACGAGCAAAAATAATGAAAGCATGCAATGAAAGCTCATTGAGACAAACCGGCTTGGACTTCCTACTCATTTCTGTGTCTCTTTAAGATGGGGGTCTGATACAAATTAGCCACTGGGAAAAAAGTCATCTGGTCATAAAATACAGTACAGGGTCACTTTTATGTAAGTTTGCCAAAAGGGACATAAACCAGGACAATTTCAAACTGTGACACAGGATAGAAGTATATTAAAAAAATCTTTGTTCCTCCTCCATTGTGCTGTCATGTTGCTCAGCTTTATAGACATTCTGAGCACCAGCTCTGGCCTCTTCGCTTCCACCTGGTCTACCTAATTAATTAAGCAAGGAAGTTACCTCAAATTTTTGTACTATTTGTTTTTATTATCATGCACTTCTTTTGATGTTCCAGGAGTTAACCTCTTAATCCACAGACTTTGTGTGTTGTGTTCTGAACATTTTGGGATGTCTGGATAATTTGGATAATTGGTCAGGATGTTGCTGTCGCTCATGTTAAACTTTATGCTATGACTTCAAGTTCAAAGATCAGTATTAAGGTAAAATACTTCATAAAGCCTTTTTAAAACTCTACACTTGTGGTTATGCAATACTGAGTTATTCCAGTTTCTCACAGTGGTAAATTGCACTATTTGTATTTTCTTGCATCTTTACTTTCGTCAGCTTCAAAAAAAATACAAATTTCTGCTGAAGTTACATTAAGAGAAAGCATATTTTAAAGGTGAAGAAAAGGTATAGCAATTATCTCCTCAAAAATGGTTGCCTCCTTCACACAGCAGCACACATGTAATTTTCTGTGCAGTCTGTTATCACATATGGACACATCAGCACTGTGACCTACAGAAGCTTAAGTGCAAATACCACAATTTTTCTTTTTTGGAGGGAATGATAAAGAACAGGTTTAATTCTGACACGAAGAAACACAGCTGACCTCTTTGCTTCATAACTACTACAGAATCTGAGCACATCAGTGACAAAGAACTGCAAGATTATCTAAACAAGAAATGTAACTTTATGCACAGTCTCTACAAAGGAAGACAAGGAGAACATAGAAAGATACAAAACAGTTTTTAATACTGGTGCAGGAGATCAAAGTTACATCAGGTACTACAATAGCTCTGTAATACATCACTCTGTGTGTGTATATATATACTGTATACATATATATATAAAAAAAATACAGCTCTGTATATATCAGCTGTGTATATATATAGAATAAATCACTGTGACCTTCAACTACTTTCAGTAGTCTTGAAAAACTGAATTCACATACATGCCCCAAAATGTACATGGGCATAAATACACACATGGCATACACACCTATAGGCACATACATGTGCACTTATCAGACAGCTCCAACACCGTTTTTATAATTATTTTCCCGATACCAGAAATCTGCAACTGCCATTAAACAGAAATAAACTGGAGCAAAGAGCAGCACTTGGGCTCTTTGAAAGAGTACAGTCAACAGCCCTAGGCCCAAATGTCCTTTTCAAATTAATACAGTGGGTTTTTATTAAAAAGTAGGCAAGGAATCAGTCTGAATTTCAGTACAGCACTGCATCCATCCATGGCAAGTGTCTAATTTCCGTATTTCTCTCCTCTGCACAATATGCAAGTCCTTGGTTGTTTTAAACTGTTGCCCTGGGGAATCAAAGTGAGTCTATAAGGGGGGCCATGTGCCATTTAGAAAGTATACTAGGAGCCAAGAAAAAAAGCCATAGTAAATTGGAAAATGGTTAATCAAACCCATTCTGATTCAGGAAACTCGAACAGTTAAGGGAGCGATAGCACCTTACAAGAACAGGGAAAGAAAAGTTATACAAAGCTTGTAACAGTAACCTATGAGCTATCTGAAATACCAAGGCTTGTAAAAAGATCACATTACAGTCAATGCATAAAATCAGCTTTTATCTCACAGTCTATGATAAACACTCAAACAGATGGCTAAAAACTTCAGAGGTTAGGCCCATATGCGATAATAACTAAAATTACTGTTGCTATTTAATCTGAACAAAGACATCCGTTAAAAATAAAAAAAATCTGTTCAATTTCAGAAATGAACCTCTTTTAATTATTCATTTTCAGAACTTCTATTAAAATCCAACAAGTAATTCATATATGAACACATTCAAATAGACATCTTCACTGTGCACACCTAAATCTCAAGTGACCTATTTAGTCATTATAACGAAGGGTAATTCAATGACAAATTCAAGATGACCTGAATAAAAGCTTCCTTTGCAACAGTAATTTTATCCAAATTCTGAGCTGAGCTGGGTATCTCCAATCAACTGCTTTCACAACTCCCAACTGAAAGATTAAACATCACATATCTATGCCAAACCTCTTTACTCACTATCTTCACATTTACAGTAGCTGCCTCTTCTCTTAAACACTGCAAGTTTTGCCAAATGAATGAAATGTTCTTTTAAATTGAGATCACTGAAATCTGATTTTTCCAGTGAACAGTAATAGCATTTGAACAATGTCCATTAGTTTGATGTGATGAATGGCAAAATACGACTCTTTTTTAAATATACACAAAATTTGTTAAAGTACCAGAATTCTACAAAGTAATCATAGTCTCAAAATCTTCTCTGAAAAGAGGTATGAAATATAACAAAAATCTACAGAAGTAAAAAAAGTTGGGAAATATCCTTCCTTCACAGATTCTAGAACTGAAAAGCCTACATATAATCTGAAGTTTGATTAATCATACATTTTTCCAGATTCTAATCACCCAATTATGTGATGCAATGCTTTAATATATATATAGTAATTATCACAAATAAAATCATTTATCTGCATCAGCATCTGAACAGAACAGCACATTCAATTTTAACTATCAACTCAGTCCAGAAGTGACATCTGCCACTTATTTTCCACGAAAAGCAATCAAAGCCAAGGTATGCTCACATTACAATGGACCACAATTCCTGCATCTTCACCAGCAGCTTTAAGACTCTCTCAAAACTGGTGAAAAAATTCAGTATGCCTACATCCATTTTGGATACTTCTAAACAGGGCAGCCAGGTAGAACAGACGTTGCACAAAGGCCTTGATTACTTACACCAGGAATCACACTTGGCTTCTGGGATGTTCCAAAAACATACAGAAGTTAAAAAAATAATCCCAAATTGAGTTTACTTCCCTTTCACTAGGTGGGTTTTAATATTAAAATCTGATCTCAGCCACCCAATGAAAAAGCCAAACCACTCTAAAGCAGCAACAATAATCTTTTTCCTGACATCTGCAGAAGATCATGGTTCTGTCTCACCTGGAGTTACAAATGCTTCCAAGCTTAAAAATGTAATGGTCATCTTATTTATCTTCAACGGGATTTACTG
>JAOXXN010000395.1:7687890-7701886 GCA_026770055.1 Myrmophylax atrothorax
GTATCATAGGAAAGTTATTCTGTAACTATCAAAGATTCATGTAAAGTGCAAGTTCAATGTATCTGGGATACATAAAGTATCTGTTGGAGCCAAGAGAACTCTACAAGTCAAGGGGACACACCAGAAGTACTATATCTGGTATGCTAATGGCGAGAATGCAGGAGACAAACTCCAGTGAAATCAGTTAACTTATTTTTTAGAAGAAAAGATGTATATTAACAATAGCTAGGTACTTAAGTGTCAAAAGGAAAATGGAGTTGCCTCCACACAAAAACTGGAAGGAGAAATGGAGCTGCTGAAAGTTCTTGGCCTGTAGATACCTGAAGTGAAGGAGGAAGAGAGGAGAGTGTTTTCCAGCCAAGAAGGATAAAAAGAGTTAAACACCAAACTCCTTTGAAGCTGAATGCATTAGTTTGGTCATCCAAACTTGTAATTGAAATGATCTGGATACATTTGACTTTGGTCAATGCACAGCAGAGCTGCAGCAGCACCAACTCAGCACAGGTGACACCAAACAACATTTACCCCCCTCCCTGCCTGGGCCCTGCAGGTGTGTTTTCTGACACAGCTGTATTGCTTAGTCTGTGCAATCTCCCGGTACCCTCAGCTGTGGAATAGCCTTTGCTTCTCCACTTTATTCTCTCAAACTAAAATTTTACTGAGAAACTACTGTGTGAAGGACTATTTTTTTTTCCTCCGTCCTCTGCTTTGTCTCAAGTGAACCCTAAAATCCCAGCTTAAATACAGAACTTCAGCAGTTTTCCCTAATTCCATCAAGAGCAGAAATAGTAACTCCACTGCTGCCTCTATGCCAGTTCCTGTCAATAAAACCAGGAATTGCACTTTCCTTCTGAACACAATTACACCCTTGTGGCTTTACATTACATGCCATCCATCGATGATTCATAATCTTTTATATTCATCGTTAATTCATTTCATTTTCCAGATTTCAAATCACTTTCCAAAACCTTTTGCTTTCTGTTAACTGTCATCCAAAGGGAGCAGAATTCCCTCATGTGTAGTATCATTAAAAACAAAACTGTAATCATTTGGATGATAAAGATTAATGGAAACGTGCTACAATTGGTCCCCAGACAGTCATTCCAGTTTAATCTATTTGGTATTTATGATTTGAAACTCATTTTGATGTGCCTCCCATTATAGTAATTTTTCACTGTAATTCTTTAGTTCACATATTAATAAAATTGTTATCAGCCTATTGTTCAAAAATTGCTTTGCCAAATTGCACGTTCACTGAAAATACTCAGCCCTCTCAAATACATTCAACTAAGTTGAATATTTTAAGGTATTCTTTACCCATTTAAGATAGTTTTCTTAACATATTATTATTAACACTGACTACAACTGAACCTTTTTTGGGATGTTTGCAATCTTTAAAACTCACAAATCAAGCTTGTTTTCTCAGGGTCATCTGTTATTTAATTGCCCTTCCCACTAGCAAGGAGACTGTGCTCTTTTTCCTTGTTTTTTTCTTTCTAGTGTACTTATTGAACCTTCTCCCCTTTTAGCATCCCAAAAAAGGTAATTTTCCAAAAAATAAAATCTTGATTAATTAATTTCATTTAAAAAAAAAAACAAAACCACAACCCCAAACAGTTAAGTCATTTTCTTGATCTCAGTACATGTGGCTTTTAAGGATTGTTTTCCCACTGTATCCGTGGCTTGTGCAATAGTGTGTCGGTGTCCATAAACATCTTCACATAAGCAAACATCCCACCACCACATTGTCCAAAATCTGTAATTTCAGTTTCATCAGAAACAAGGGCTGAAAGGGAAATATAGACTGTAATTACTCCATGTTTACCAGTATCTTCCTACCTTTTTTAAGCCAGCAAATCCTTCTGATTCCAGGAAGAAAAATGCAAAGGGCATCAACACAAACAAACACAGATTTGAAAAAAGAGAAGCAAGATTCCACAAACCTGCAACAGACAAGAAAAGGTTTACATTATACATTTCTAAGCTTTACAAGTTAAAGATACTAAATTTTACTCTCACATATTAAAACAATGCAGCATATAGTTTTTATGGATATAGTCATTTACAGGTCATTGCTGAAAAACATACATTTCTCTACATAATAATCTTCAAACAAAAATTGGATACCAACTTACACAGCAGCAAATGTCTGAAACCATGGACTATTTTCACAGAAGCCCATTGCAGGCTCTTTAGGGACTGTCTTTGAAATTTTTAGGACTGAAGTATTTTACTACTATCAATGAATCTCACAAAAATAAGTTCTGTGTTATCATTTCCTCCCATATTTTTTCCAACTTGAACAAAACATAGATTTTAACATGAGCAATACACAAATGCCACTGTCACCTCCAAACCAGAAGGTACCATAGCAGCAACAGCAGCCTTCCACAACAGGATGACTGGCTTAGTAGACAAGAGGAGCAGGAGATGTTGTTTATCTCAACTTTAGTAAGGCTTTCAACATAATTTCCTACAAATCCTCTCATAGTCCAATTAAAGAAGTACAGTCTAGGTAAGCAGACTCTGAACATTGGCCCAGCTTCTGGGCTCCCAGGGTTGTGACCAGCAGGACAAAGTCAGGCTGGAAGCCAGTCACCAGGGGTGTATAAACCCCCAGGGGTTGATGGTGGGTTTAACATTTTCATCAGTGACCTGGGCGATGGGAGAGATCACATCCCCAGCAAGTCTGTCCAAGAGACAAGAGGGGAGGAGCAGTGTCCTGTCCTGCCACTCTGATGAACCTCAACAGGCTGGACAAAGAGACAGAGAGCAGAGAGAAGCAGATTCAGGGAGATTTTATCAATGTATAAAAATATCTGATGATGGAGAAGGAAATGAAAACAGAGTCAGATCTTCACATGGGTATCCCAGTGAATGGAGAAGAGGCAACGAGCATGAATAGGAAAACTGGAAAATCTACTTAGTCATAAAAGGAAATAAGAAAAACAAACAAACAAAAATCCCAAACGTTTTCCACTGTGAGCTACTCAAACAGCAACAGGTTGCCCACAGGCTTTGTAATCTCCATCCTTCATTGTATTCAAACCCAAATGAGCACTGCCTTGAGCAGCCCTGTCTGATTGATCCTGCTTGGAGCAGGTTATTTCCAGAGGTCTTTCCAACCTCAACCATTCTGTGATCTACATGAAAAATCAACTGACTACAACTAAGACATCTGTAAGACACATGTGACATCTGCAGGAAGAGAACAGGTTTAGAAAACAGCCTGAAGTGATAACTTATCTCCATTAGGGAATCTGCTCTATTATGATTTTCTAAGCTCAACACTTTCTGAACAGACAGTTTTTGGTGCCTAAACATCAACACATCATCACTCATCCTATCAGAAGTTGTACAGGTTGTGGTGTTTCTTCTTTATAAAAGCAGAAGCTTACCTGTAATTTAGTAGCTAAGAGGTCTAACTACTGTCACATGTTCTGCATCCTGAAAAAAACAGCTTTTACTTTATAAACAGGCTTAGTCCCACATCTTCCCCAAAGGACACGTTTCCACAAATCTGCAGGACTATATCACCTGAATATTACTCAAAAAATAGTACCCTTTATGATACAAAAATTTCAATTGACAGCTTTATTTGCTTCCTTTCTTCCCACGTAGAGGCTTCTTCCTTTTCTTGTCTGAAATTGTACATTTTGCATAGAGTAGGGGAGGAAAGAGACATTTATTGGATGTGTGGGGAATTCATTATTGAGAGGATTTCTGTATTTAGTTCCAAATGTAAAATAGTTAGCAGTGATCTTCACCTATACCCTCTTAAAAAATGCCTTTATCATGTACCCCCTTTCTCCTTAAAGGAGATTATTTAAATTTGAAGGAGAAATAAAAACGAGGGGGGAAGAGGGAGGCAGGGGACCAAAAGACCTACTTCTTCAGCAATTGACAGCAGCAGGACACCCCGAACCAAACTTAGCCAAATACACCACAGAAAACAAAACAAGAAAATTCCCAAAGATGCGTGAAATATAACACTCAATTGCTAAAGAAAACAGACTGCCTAAAGATGGCTAAACTCCAGCTAACAAAGAAGGGGATTTTTCCTTTTGAATTTGCTTAGCCAGGAAGCTCCTGTTACCATTCGAGAAACATTCAGGCATAGCAACATCAGCAAGAATGTCATTAACAGCCCTTAGGAGGGGCCATTAACTCGGGCAGTCTGCTTTTTTTTTTCTTCCTCCCCTAAAAAGTAAGACACCAGAGTTAGAGTAGAGATACTCCTAGATGGGGATGGGAGTCTTATTTCAGACGTTTTCTCTTACGACGACAGACAGTGCATTCAGTCACCTAATGCAAGGCTGAATACCTGCTTGTCCTAATTTCAGCACCTCTATTACACATGTATCTTACAATACAAAACAGTGCTTAGGAGCTGCATTGTACCTAGAGCATTTTAAGGCAGGGGAGAGTGGTGCATATTCAGGGTGATTTTTAAGAAATTAAACCCCAGAAATTTACACATTTGCAGCTGACAGGAAACACATTTACAGAATATTAAAGTACAGAGCTACAATATGCACCTAAAGTTTTGAGAAGGAACAACAGTGATGTTCTGCTCCTGAGAGACATATGCACTTTCCTCCAATTAAGTAACATACAGAGCCCTCCATATTTCTTATCCTAATTTCATAGTTTAGAAATCAAATTAAAACAGACCCAGAAAAAGAATTATTTCCTACTACACTGACTGCATGATAAAATTGCATGAGACTTGCAGATATCAACATAGAGAAAAGGTTTAAGCAGTCTATTAGAATATTTTAATTTTTTTCCTTTGCATTTGTAGTGGCCTAAGAGTGTCCCCCATAAAACACGGTAATAAAACATAAAAATTAAAAGTCTCTCAGTCTTTGGCAGATTAGACCCTGTGCAATTTCTCATCCTTCTCACTCATGGCAGTTTCATTGCATTTTACCCCCACCTGGTGGTTGTATCCAACACAGCACAAGGGATAATCAGCTGCCAGAACTAGTTCTGGGTTTCATTCAGTATGTATTAATTAGATAAGAGTGTTTACACAGGATCCAGGTTTTCCTGCTTTCTGCAGATTTTTTTTTCTGCCTTTCTGCCGAGTTACAAAAATTTGAGGCATATATTTTCTGCTTTTCTATATGCCACAAATAATGCAACAATCCACAGTATAAAACCCCTTAGTGCCAGGTTCAAGTGCCTCAGATTATAGTGGTCATCGATAAACCTTGAAAAAAACCGAAATGTTTTAAAGCAACACAAATTTTCCCGTTTGATAACACTTGCCAAGCAGTACACGAGGGCTATGCTAGACAGAGCAACATGGAGATACGACATTTCCTGGGCTTGAGTGCTGGTGATGGCACTGTGAGCCCTCAAAGCTCGCCCAGCCATTTGTACTTCTCGCTGACCTCGCCAAGGTCCGGCCAGACACGAAGAGGTTTTAGAGCCGCTCGATGCGGGTATGCAAACCCAGCGAGTGCCACAGGGAGGAGCCCTCCCGCCAGGGAACTGCTCCTGATCCAAAGCCAAGCCCAGATCCGAATTCACCTGATGTTCCTGGAGATCTTCACAGCAGCTGAACTCGCCCAAGGTTTACCACAGTCATACGTACCCCCAGTGTAAGCTCTGCAATACACACTTGCTCCTGGAAACGCCAAGATGCTGAATTTCTTCCCTGCCAGCCACTGCCATTGGACTTATGGAATAGAAATTATTCTGTGTATCCATCAAGTGGTACTTGTCACAGATTATCACATTAAAATCAGAACATGGCCACTGGAAAATTCAAAAGCCTTCCTCTTTGACAGCTCCTTACTCCAGCAGTTTTCTTATTCACCCAAGTTTTCTGAGTGCTACAGCAATTCTGATAGACTGAAAATTTCTGAAGTGGTTATTATATATATAATTTTCAGACTCTGAAATATTTGTCCGTTTTCCAAAGACAATTCAGAACAGAAGGAAGGATTATTTTCCATTATTTTTTTATGTTTGTGCATAAAATATATATATGTCTGAGCAGCTAAATTCATGTGAAAAATGAGAATTAGTAGGGTTTTTCCTCCCATGTAGGAGACATACCAAATTAGCAATACCCCATGATGTGTGACAAAACAGATCACAGAATAATTCAACTAGAAAGAACCTCTGAAGTCACATAGTCTAATCTGCCCTTAAAACAACTATACTGCAGGTACAATCAGGTTGCTCAGGGCTTTACCCAGCTGAGTTCTGGAAAACTTCCAAGACCTCTCAGTGTCTCAGGACACCCTTTTCCATAGTCCATCCATCCCCACTGTGCACAACTGTTCCTTTAAGTCCTGCAAACACCACTTCTTGCCTCTCACTACACAACCACAAAAAAAATGAACAAAACAAAAAAACACACATCCCTTGTAAGAACTTGGGGATCTGGAAACTCACGAATTTGCTACCTGTCTTATCAGAAACTTAGCAAAAGCATAGATTTTTTCAAAGCAAAATGCTCTACAGTCAAATTACTATCTCTTCATAAGGGCTAAAGGACACCACAGTTAACATGCAAATTATTTGTTCCATATCAAATAGTTTCACATAGTAAACCTACCTTTTCCAGCCAAAACTACCAAAGAATATTCTGTTTTCACCAGCTATTATTTTACTACACATCTTCACTACAATTCACTTATATTCCATAATTTTCCCCATTTACAAATAAATCACTAGCAGATGAATTTAACTAAGTCTAATCCAAACTGCTCATAGCAAGTTTCTTAAAACATTTTTTTATTTTGAGAATAAATTTAACAGGTATCATCTTAAAGAGAAAGGCCTATGAATCTTGCATTAACATACAAGGAAGAAGTTGGAGTAGCATGTTTCAAGTTAGCTTCTAGTATTCTTATTTACATTAATATTCAAAGCAGTGAATTTGGTTTAATTTCATCAAGTCTGCTTAATTCTTAAAAAAAACAAACAGAACAGTTAAGGCAGATTTTGTGAAACATCCCACAGCAGCAAAAAAACCCCAACCCAACAGCACATTAACAATTCAATTAGCATTTTAAATGAAAATGGAGTTATCAGTTTGAAAATAAGAACACATCTGTGCACATATAATGATGACATCCATTTTAATTATATTATGCCGAGTACTAACCATGAATTAGTGAGCCATTTAACCACTGAATATAGTAGTTTTGTGGAAAAGAAAGCAGGATCTCATTGCTGATTATTGAGAAAGGTAGAAGAAGGACTGCACCAGCTGAAACTGCAAGAGTGAAGGTGCTCAAGAACAGCCTGAAATTTAAAGAAATGTACCACTGTTACCAACAACATGCTCTGAACAGTAGAAAAAAAGTAGTTAGCCTACAAACAGTATCTGAAGGCAACACATTCTTACATTGTGAATGGGCAGGAGAAACTGGGATTTCCACAACATTCCACTTCCAAAAAGCAAATATAAATTACCAAATAGTTTACAGAATCCAGCAAAAAGAATTAGTTTTTAACCAACTACTGTAATTACTCTCTTGGGACTTGCATGAATTCACTTCTAATGTAACACAAAGGTTAAATTACTGGAGTTCATGACATATTTTTTCATAAGTCTTTTTTTTTTAGTTTTTATTTCCCACATACACAAGAAAAAAACAGTCAATTTCTATATTCTTAATACAATTTTTAAAAGCAGAGCAACTTTCTAATGTCTAAAGAGTACAACTATACATAAATATTTTAACAATAAACTGAAAAAAATGCTTTTTCTTTCACAAAGTAGTTATTCAAGTTATCTCATAGCTGAGATGTCAAGTCAATGCCCAGAATTATTTAAAATATTCAAGCTTATTCTTTACAGATCCCAAATATAACTTATACCAAATGCCATCTTGTGGCACTAAAAAGAACTGTATTCTTAAAAAAAAAACATATACCGAATATAATGCTACAATAAAATTAAAAATAATTCTAAAAATAGCATGACAAAAAAGATGAACTTAAAGAGATCATCCCTACAACAGCAGCATCAGTAAGTTGCTTCCAGAAATCTCACTTTTCTTACAGTCTACAAACCCATGTTTCATTCACACAATACTTAACTTAGACAAGAAAGTGACTCATTTTATTTTTAAAAATATCTTTATGCCAGTGTTGTTAAGTGTGTGAGAATTTTTTTCATTTATATAAGGATGTTTAATTATTCTAAGCCAGAATTGTGAAACCTAACACACTACAGCAAGGTGCTACAGCAGTTTCTCATTGTTTTCTCCACACACACCTCCCCTCCAAATTAAGTCCTGACAATTATGCCACGTGAAGAAAAATCTGTGTGCAGATGTTTGAGAGTTATTGCCTTTTGGAAAATAACATGCACACTCTTAAGGAAAAAGAAAGCTTTGGCTGAAAAATAGCATTTTGTATTTATGACAATACTTTAAGCAAAATGCTATTACTCTGATGGAAGTGCTGATCTTGTCTTAAATTGCTCTTCATGCAAACACAGTCTATGTTTGTTGTATTTTAAAGCTCCATTAGAAAACAGATGCAGGGGAGTAACAGTTAACAGACAAATTTTACCCTTTGAATACTGAAAAACCCAGAACCACGGGTGCATCACAGGTGCTATAAAAATAATTCAGTCTAGAGGAGCCCTCACTGTAGTCTGAAAAGCAAGGGAGGGATGTTCTTGCACCGAGAGGGAAGAGCAAAATAAATGCGTAATACCTAGCATTTATATAAGTATGTATTGTTCTCTAGATCTGAAGTAGACCTTGTGGCAAATAAGTGTTTTGAATTCATATGAAGTACCAGTATCAGACACTACTGAGAGAAGTGCACCCAAGATTTACATCACCTCTGTACATCTGTCAAGCTCACCACCAACGCACACCTAAAAGTGATCAGCTTGCAATGTACTCGGCACCCTCCCAGGGTACAAGACAATAAAGTATTCAACGAGCTCTCCTTCCAGGACGATGTCAGTGCCACCAGGGAAGAGCTAAGAATATTGTCATGAGCAAGTAGTGAGTTCACAGACAGCAGCTCATGGATATTCTGTAAATCCTGAGGCATATTTAAATAAGAGATATTAATATCTAGATTCACAAAGGAACAGGACGGGGAGAGAGCTGCTGGCAAACCAGCAGGTCTGGTAAGTGTTTGTCTTCCACTTGTTATTCTTTTCAAAGCTTTTCTACAATGATTACATACAGATGTCTGCTCAGAGGGAGCTAACTTTCTCCCCAGGATCCACTGCCTCCCTTGACAGGGCTTCCATCAGCTCCGGGGGGAACTTAAACACCTCCCAGCTAAACACCTACATTGTAGAGACCTCAACTTAGGTGCAGGTCTGGCACCAAGGACTACCTCTTGCATCAGGTCCTCACACAATATTCTGGTCCGTGCAATATTCGTGCCTACCAGGAAAACCACAGCTGAAAAAAGCCCAAGACCAAACTTAGACAACACAAGGTGCCACATGACCATATCTTTTTTCCTCTGCTCCCTAGCAAACTATTTGTGACCACTCTTAAAATGGACTGTTATTTATTTGGAAGCACAAAAGACTCCTATCATAACAATATAATCAGGAAAAAAGTTCTGCAAAAAAGAGCTATACATACGATATTCTGTTAACAATGGCATCTTCGTCCTCTTGCTCATCTGAAAATTAAATTACAGCAGGTTATACTCAATACTTACATGTCTTTCCTCAGGCTAAAATGTATATACATGGGGATAACTTTAATTTACAACTAAAATATACACATACTGATCCAATTTATTAGCATCAATATTTTAAGAAGGTTCGTTCCAGAAGTGAATACTTTTGCCTTTTTTTTTTTTAAATATGCAGATCAAAATTTCTTGGAAACATCTAGAGGGCTCTATGGCAAACACGCTTTCAGACTACCACAGCTGCTGCTAGAGATTGTTCCTTTGGGCATCTCTGAAACCATGGTGAACAGGAAAGCTATAGGAAAGTCTTAGGGTCCATGCTAACTACTACTGGAAATCCCTAAACAGATGCTTCATTTTGAGTATTAATGTCTTCTGGGTATGCTTTCTTGTTTTAAGAACAGTAGTGATGACTACTCAGTTGCTTCCCCTTACTTCGCCCTCCTCCCAGCTCCTGGGGATTTGGGACAACAAGGAGGGGTCTTGCTGTTCTTGTTCTTTGTTTTGGATTTAAGATATCATGGTTTCCCTTCTGGTATTTTACATTTTAGACAATTTTTGTTTATTTATTCCTCACTTGATACTCCAACTTTTTTAAATAATATCAACATCTAACTCAGAGATTAATCATTAACACATCCTTCATTTAATCTTTACACCCTTCTCTACATCAGCACACAAATGTAAGCATTTCTAAATCTGAAATCATTTTTACACTCAACTTTATTGCTTTTGTCTTGTTTTCCACAAGTGGTAAATCAAATTTATTTTAAATACAATAAGAAATGACGTCAGGTGGTTTATGTACTTAAGAGTCATGCACATACTTGAAATAAATAAGTAACATCATGCTATTTTGAACTCTTTGTGAAAGTACATGGGGTTCTTGGGGTTTTTTTATGAGAAGCTCATGATGTTTTGAGAGACTAAGTTGAGATCTCTTATGAATCATTTTGGCTAAAGAGCTTGTTGGAGAAACAGCGAACAATTTCTCCTCAAAGAGTTCCAGATGTGTTAATTCTTCAAAAATGTCTCATCAGGAAGATCCTAGCAGGCTACAAAGTTTGCCTCACTAATGCTCATAAAGCCTTCATAAAGACAGCAGCAGAGCAGTTCCTCTTCCTGGGTGAGGAGACCAAGTGCCAGAAAAAGGTACTAAAAGTGTCTTCGCATCCAACAGTATTTGCCAAACCAGTTTCCCCTTCCTGTTTTTCTCTATCTCCAAATGGTGGCAGTTTTGTAGCATCCAAAATACATTAGGATCACAAGATAGTATCAGTCTTACTTCCAATCTTTAAAGAGATGTGCTTTTTATTTAAGGTATTAAATTTCACGAAGGATTTACTTTTTAAAACAAGACTCCATCTATGAAAGCAGCTCTATCATAACACAGGTCACTGTAGCTCAATAAATAGTTTCCATTAAAGTTCAACGTGCCAAGATCATCATGCAGGAGACTGTTTCTAGAGCATGACTGACTTAACAAGCACCCAGGTCCCAGATAGGCTGTCAAGAGTCAAAGGTCCTGACATTTATACAGATTTTTATGCTATTGTCTTTAGAAAAAGTACAGAAAATGATGGGGTTTTCAGACAAACAATAGTTCTGAAGAAAACAAAAATTACAGTATTATCTCAAGGCATAAGTCTTCAGTGGTGAAGTCATAAGGAACAGGTCAAGAACACTCAAATAGTTTACCTGAGCAAAGCAGGACTTAGAAGCAATATGCTACTTCCCTTCTGTATCACTGGCAACTTCTTACTTTACCAGCAAACTTGATTTTGGTGTTAAAACACAGCTGAAAATACTTATTCTGTAAAAGCTGATGTGAAAGGAGAGCAACAGGATCTAAAGGCAAGGGGGGAGGAAGCATCTAATTGACATTAACCCCTTCCAAAAAAGTTAAAATTTAGGCTTCCACAGAACTACAACAGAAGCAGTGACTGTGGCCCTCCACAGGCAGCCACTCCCACTCAACCACAGTGACAACATCGGCACTCCCTGACTGATCCTTTTCTGAGACACTTCAGTGCTCTCCCTGCCTTGTTCAGTGATCCCACATGGCACAACAAAGGGCCTGAGAAGTGCCAGAGCAGGTACAGGGGAGGATCTGGGAACTCATGAACCAGGGACAACAGGAGCAGAGAGAGCAAAACAGCGGCATTTACATTCAGGTCAGTCCAGGCCACCACAGACCAGCAGCCCGGAAAACATTTTTGGTCAGAGGTCTCGTTTTGCTGCTTTCCTTATGGAGACAGAGAGAAAAAGAATCATCTATTCACTTGAAAAACAAAATTATTTTTGGATATACCAAAAAATCTATGCTTACCTGCTTTCCTTTTGTATCTTGTGATTATGAAGTAGGAAACTATGTAGAGAACAGCAAACAGGAGAAAACAGATCTGGGAAGAAAAAATCCAAAACATTGCATTTATTAGGTTGAAAAGAAATGCCTGGGAATAAACAGAAAATCCAGTGTCAAAAATCTAAAACTGAATTCAGATCAACATCACACAGTAAACTGTGTGAAAGAAACAAACGTGTTTACTATTCCCATCACTTCTTCAATCAAATTCCAGGTGACAGCACACACAAGAGACTCCTGTGCCTACAGTGGATGTCCAAGAGTGACCTCACCAAACATGATGTTTTCCTTACAGTCAGAAGGCAGGGGCACAATCTCCCTCCTCATAAGGCTAGTGGCTTATTTCAAGTTGTTTCCAAGATGTAGCACTGGAATTTCAATCCAAAGGTAAGATCAAATTCCCTACAAGTATGTCAGAAATCTTGGAGGAAAGGAATCAAACACCAGGACAGTTTTAACCCCCCAAGTCTTCATGAGGGAAACAAACAAACAAATATATTATTTGCTGCTGAATGAGGCATCAGTGGCTCAACACAGTTTCCCTCATCTTGGGTGTTGATACTAATAAAAACATGACTCAGTCAGAGATGTAGCAAGAAGGAAGCATCTTCTGTGCAGTCAAATTACTTCACTGGGCAATAGCTGATCTATTTATTTAATCAATCATTTGTAGATACACTACCTTTAAGAACTTGCAGACTTAAAAACAAAAAAAAAAAAAAAACAGGATCAGAAAAGTTACCCTGAGAGAAATGGAAAAGCGAATGAGAAGGTAGTGATGATAGCACTGGAAAATTTGCATCTAAATAAGCACATTGCATACAAATCATCAGAGTCAGAGCAGGAAAGAACATCTCATTTAGGAAAGACAGACTTTAAAAAATACTGAAAAAAATAAACTGAGAAGGTTCTTTCTCTTGTCTAGTCAGACATTTCAGATTTAAAAAAGGAAGTATATCCAAGCATCTGAGCAGGGCATACAGGTGCCTCCCAGCAGTGTGAAGGTGCTGCAGGTCTGGAAGTGCCAACCGAGCTCATTCTCTGTGCACTCAACACGCAGCAGCAACACCCAATACAGATACTGAATATTCGACTTCTTAACTAGAGCTCTGAATCCAAACATTTAACCTGAATAGAGCGCACCACTCCAACTGTCCTCAGGATGCTTCAAAGAGGAAAAGGTTTTGATAAAGAATTCAATTCTTCAAATAAATAATTCTAATTATAAAGAATGTTACTAAGATTTAATTTAAAAGTTGGTATGTTGTTGTATCTGGAAGAACAAAAGAATCTGGGAACAGCCTTGGGTTTTCAGAGTACTCTGACACAGCTCATCCTGTCAGTATCAGAAAATGCAATGCCAGTGCTGAAAGAGAATCCTTCTCTGCACTTCCAGTTCCTCCAAAAACTAGACCAAAGCTACAGAGAGACATCTAATTTTAGGCACCCACTTTTTAAAATCAGGTATCACATATACAGGGTCAGTGAATTCCTTAAAAATCTGTCAGTTCCAAATAACACAGTACTAATGTAAAAGAAAGATGTAGTTAATTTTTTACTTAATTTTATTTAAAACAAGAATAAAAATTACTACAATCTTGGTTTTGCACCTTTATTCTGGCACCTTTATTCTATCTGTGACAGTAAGGTTAAAATGGAAATGTCAGTCTGCACACAAAAGGTACCACTGAGATAACTGAGGTATTTTGAGGTGACAACAGATAAAAGCTGTCCAGTAACACAAACTATCAAATGCTGTATTTCTGGTTTTAGATAACAGCTACTTTGCAACTCAGCAGTAAAGGGTAACTATGTATCTGGGTGTAATTATCCTCCTACTTCTGTCAGAATTGAGAACAACTTTGTAAATATTTGATGAATTTGTTTATTACTGAGAACTCACAGAATGTAAAATTGATGGGCAAAAACCCACATAAATTTTGGTAAGTAAAATGTTTAGGATCTTAACAAAAGAGAACTCATAAA
>JAOXXN010000395.1:7720725-7742139 GCA_026770055.1 Myrmophylax atrothorax
GTTGTTGGTTTTACCGAAAAGGGCGGATTTCACGGAATTCATTGGGTTAAAAAAGACCTCTGAGATCGTCCAGTCCAAGCTGTGATCAAACAGCACCATCTCAACCAGACCATGGCACTGAGTGCCACGTCCAGCCTTTCCTCAAACACCTCCGGGACGGTGACTCCACCACCTCCCTGGGCTGTTCGTTCCGATATCTAATCACCCTTTCTCAGAAGAAATTCCTCCTGATGTCCAACCTGAGCTTCCCCTGGCGCATCTCGAGGCTCTGTCCTCTCATGCTGTCGAAACAGGTCACCTGTTCGTGCCCGCACCGCCAGGGACAGGCGGAGCCCGTGTGCCCCGGGGGCAGGCAGGGAGTGCGGGAGGCGGGAGAGGGAAGCGCTGCCCCGAGAGCGGGATCAGGAGTTACAGTCTGTGCTCGGCTTCCATTTCCCCGGAGCAGCTTCTTGCCATTGAGTGATTTCTGCTGTGTTGGATTTTGCCCGGGAGATGCGGTGCAAAGGCGCACTCTCCCTGTCGTTCCCTGTTCCCTCTACAGGCACGGACAATCTTTGTTTCTGAGTTTGCAAGTCGCTCAATTGTCTAAATATACACAAAAGACTAATAAGCTAGGACACACTATAAAATATAGAATGTAGTTTAGCAAATCAAACACTTCTCTCAATTCAAATGAGTATTATTATTCTAAAGAAGTTTCAGAAATAAAGATGATCATTGTCTGCCTGTTTACATCTATTGATCCATTATACATTATGTCAATGCCATCTGTAATTCTGATTATATTCACCCCCCAGCCTCTAGCCCATTTTCTTGGTTAAAAGCAGATAGTGAAGTATTTCTTAAATTTTAGAGTTAGCAAAAGTAATCTTTGAGTGATGTATTTCATGCAGTTCTGAATGGATGCAGAACTTTCTGTGGCTTGAGTATGGTCACAGTTCCACCTTGTACTTTTGGTAGTTTTGAAGATACAGGCAAGGTATTTGCAGGCAGAATCACACCGTGGGTGTGAGGGGACTCTCTCTCCTCCTGAAGCCCACTGCTCAAGGTGGGTGACTTTAGGTATTCACTGAGGCTGCAACAACAGGAGAACGCCATAAAAAGCAGAGCTGAAGGAACAGGGAACAGAGTCTTTGAGATGCTTCTTGGGAAAAGCTGTCCTACTTTACAGCTATTTCTTGCACAGTACTAGATCCTGTCTGATAGACACTATTACTCATCTATTATTATCCACCTATTCCCACTTGTCTTCAATCTCCTTTTCTTCTTCAGATTCTGAAAGTGGGGAAAGCATCTGTAGCTGCCAAGAGGAATTTGACACAAGACCTGGGTTTGTGAGAGCAGCTGCTGCTGTTCTCTGCTCAGGAGCTGCTCCAGATTGAACAGTGTAACTGCAGTCAAGGTTTATAGGTAGAAGCAGTACCTTCTATTTTAACAACATAGCTGGCAGGAGCAGACAACTGTGTGGTATGTCAGAACCTGACCTCAGGGAAACCAAATACTCTCAGAGCAGCCTATAGAAATATTGGTATAGACAGGTTTCCACCTTTCATCATCTTGTATAAAAGACACACACAACAAATTACAATGGCATTACAAGCAGGGTGTAAGCAACCTAGTGTTAAGCCTTCACTGGATTTGTGACGAAGACAGAAGTGCTGTAGCCAGAACAAACCAGATCTAAGAACTGGGGAGATCAGAAGGTACACTTAAATCAGGAATATGGGAACAACCAGAGATTCGGCCAGTAATCATTATGTAAAGTCATACACAGCAATACCAAGACAAAGGAGAAGCATGGCTGGGGTTCAGGCCACAGGCAAGCAGCAAGTTGATCCATGCACAAGGATGACCCACAAGAAGCAGATAGAAGACCAAAGCAAATGGGGAAGAAGAGAGAAAAGCCATGGTTAGGAGACAGAGAAAGAACTTAAGCTTAAGGCAAGGACTCTGTAGGCTCTTAGGGAACCCTCACCAGTACATACCAATGCCCACTGCCAGCTGGTTAGGGATCTAGGCTTGAGGTGAGGTTCAGTGTTCCTGAGCTACCTGGGAAATGGTTTACTCACTGCCCAGGAACATCTTATAGAATCTGAAACTGAGTTTATTTCATTAAGGACGTCTGAGAGTTGTATCTAGGCATCAAGAATTTCGTGCATTTCTAACTTTATCTGAAAAGACGTTAAACACCAGAAGGATGTAAGTGAGCTGTATTTTTGTAGCTGTTATAGAAATTAAAACTAAGATTTAGAAGTACTGAACCCTGCACTTCCACTTGGGCTGTATGTTTTCTTTTTAATCTATTGAATTTGCAATTAACCTGAGGAAGAGATACGGAACATAATTTGTCTCATTCTGTGGACTGGCAAGTTCTTTCTTCCATTTCTAGCAGATGGATTATCAGAAACATGATATACACTTATATTTACAGAAAAGGAAGGGAAGGGATGGAAATAGCTTCCATGCTTTCTTGGGCAGAAGTTATTGCTCAGTTCTGAGGTGTCTACATCACAAAGGAAGGTCACAGTAGCCACCACAGCAAAATCTATTTATATTAAAGGAGATTCACCCTAGAGCAGACAGCTCTTGCAAACTGGTGAGAAGGCTGACTGATGCATTCATTGATTTCTGACAGGAGTACAAAAGTACTATTTTGAAG
Source organism: Myrmophylax atrothorax (assembly GCA_026770055.1). Taxonomy (NCBI): domain Eukaryota; kingdom Metazoa; phylum Chordata; class Aves; order Passeriformes; family Thamnophilidae; genus Myrmophylax; species Myrmophylax atrothorax. Next base: position 7,723,385 of record JAOXXN010000395.1, read on the forward strand.
CATACCAGAAGAAAAACTCACAAATCAAGTCTGAGGTACCTTGCACCAGAGAGTGGTTAAAAGTCCTCTAGATGTTTTTCATCAATATTTCAGACAAAACAAGGCAGTGCTGGAGGGATGGTCCTCATTCATTCCTAGGACCTCAGTAACCCTAAGGATCCTGGCCTAGGTGTAAGCTATACATGGCTTAGGTGTACACAGAACACTTTCTCACACTGGTAATGTGCACATTTACACACACAAAAGCAATAATGAAAATCAGACTACTATTGAACTCTACATTTAGTGGTGCCTAACCCCTCAGCATCAAAGTTGAGATGATTTATGAGATTTTGCTAGTTTATTCCTTTTCAGCCTTGTTTTAAAAGTATTTTCCAGCTTCAGGATTACCCAATAAGTGTCTGGTACCCCTGTTCCCCAGGGAAGGTTTTATGTGCATAGTGTGATCTTTGAAATTCTCTAGAAAAAAATATTGGGATATTCAAGCTAATAAAATTCAGTTGAATTGTCTAAAATGGAAGTTTCTAAAGTTGGAACTGTTTCCCTAGGAAGGTTCCCTCAGAATTTGCCAATGGATTTTAAATCACTCTAACTGTAAATGTGACTTTGGCACCACACCTTTAAATCTAAATTTATCTCAGAGCAATTGAATAGGTGGTGCCTTCTCTTCAAGTCATCACTGAACCAAATGTAGCTTGAACTAAATAGAAAATGGGAAGTTATTTTCTCTGTTAATATATTTACATTCTTATATTCAAGATATTGACTAAGAATTGGCTGGACTGAAGCCCAAAGATGGCTTTAGTATGTTGCCAAGAACGACCATTGATTTTAAAGAGAACTTAGGGTAAACACACACCACAGAGGATACCCAGCTCTTCACATACTCAAAAGCCAGTTATGGAAGACAAAAAGAAAGATTCAAAAGTTAAAATAACTTGATCATCATATAAAATAAATGTTATGCTATCATAATTTTATGGTAATTAATGATAAATCATAATTATTAATGATTTGTTATAAATTAGGATTATATTTTGGGTGATTATTTCACTGTCTTATATTTGGTAAGCTAAAGCATAGCAAGAATTGGATCATAACTTGAGAAATCCAGCTCAATCAGTCTTAGATCTGATTTGAACTTGAAATATTACTGACTGACAATTAATTTCTATTCGTAACTTCTACTTTCTATTTCTTTGCTTCTTTTAGAACAAAAAAGTGTGACTTTTTGTTGTTCTAAATACTTCCAGCCGGTATTTCATTCTGTCAACCCAGTAACAATAAGTCCCCAGCTAAATGCTCTATTATGGTATAATATTTTTTTTTTCAAACAGCCAAGGAAAAGAAATTTTAATTAAAAATTACAATGTTGGCACAAAAAATGGATATAAACTAGTTCGGTGTAGACTCACACAGGAATGTGCTAGGTTTTATACATAGAGTCATAAATATATTGATTAATAAATACTTCCCCTGAAGAGAAGAAAAAAGCCCAATCAAAGTAATTGAACAAGCTTTTGAAATTGATATTTAAAGTGAAACATCTGCATTACTTCTAACTTAAAGCTTGGTCCACTTTTAAAAAGTTTAGTGAGATTGCTTTCAATAACAAGGAACTGTATTCAGTAATGAATAAAACCCTAGTCCTTAAGTTTGCTTCACTAATAGAAGCCTACGGTAGAAAACCTGCAGAGTTTATTACTGTCAGAGGCATAAATTCTTCAGGAGTTCAGTGTTGTCAGGTAAAGGAAGAATAAGTCACATCATGAAGCTAGAATAGTTTCAGTTCCATGTCTGGGCAGCATGAAGTGACTGAAAGCTCATTTTGCTTTCATTCACCTTTAAGTGTCTTTCATACCCCACTGTGACCATTCAAAGCAGTCCTGAAATCAAAACAATAACAACAAAACACAGGCGTGGGGTAAACACCAAAAAACTACCACATTGCAGCTTCAGCTTGGTTAGGAATGAGATAAAAGGAAATATTCAGGACATCTGCTCCATGCTGTGAATCCATGGGTGATTTGGCTGATTCTTCAAGGAGGCATTTACTGGTGAAACTCCTAAACTACCACCAGGGTCAATATTGTTACAGAGCTGAGGAATCAAAAACCAAAGCAACAAGAAAAATAATACAAACACACACATGCAAAAGCCTCCCTTTCACCAGTCTATGTCTGTTTTGAGCCCAGACATTAGTGTTAGATTCAGTCAGCCTCTAAAAGGTGTTCAGTGAGAGTGGATGGATGAAAAGAGTGAAAACTCACTACTTCTCTTTATGGTGTGTTCAATATTTAATTCCTGCTAATCACAATTCACCTCAAAATCTCCTTTACAGTCAGTTAAAAAGATCTACTCTTAGTAAATTTACTCTTTAAAGATTTTTCTCAACCATGAACTCAATTTTTTTTCTTTCATGCCTGAATTCTCTCCAAACGTTTAACATACATTAAAATGTGGGTGACAGAACTACTCTAGACTCAGTTTCGGTAATTGTATGAACAGATGTAAAATCATCTTCTTATTTTATGCTATTGTTGATCATTTTAATTATCACAGAGGAAAACAGCACACAGATTCACAGATGAAAAAACATGATTACTTCCCAGAAGTCAATGGAATGTGCAACTGAAGACACTTGTGTCTAGTTATGTCCTTCTGCTATCAGAGGTCTTGCTGTAGGTAAAATGCTTCCTTGTGGTTTTGATTTTCATGTCCACTTTTTTTCTTACACAAAGTAAAGCCAGTTTTAGGGCCATTTTAATCCAAATGCTATAGTAATAATTTCCTTGACATAGAAATTAGTGGCTATCTCTGAGCTTCACTCTTATCAACCAGCACTAATCTGTAGTTTCTATTCTGAATCACTGTCCTCCAGATACAGCTCTGATTCTGTAGATAGGACTCAATCCCTTGTTCCCAGTGCATCCACAGACATTTGACTGAATTCAAGCCACTTTTTTTTTTGCTTCCCAAATATTTCAGATTACTCTGCATGATTACCTCACCTTTGTAATTGACCACTCTTATTTCTAGTATTTGCCAACGTGTTTGTGTCATCTGCAAGTACCATTAGCAGTGGTTTGTCAACCGGAATAAATACATCTCTTAAAAAATGTAATTTCCATCTCTGTTTTTTTAATCAAAATCAGGTTTTCTCATATTTTTTTCTCATCTTTTGAAATTCTTGATATACTAAGTACATATAATAATTATTTTACCGGTTGCAAGGGTTATGTTTGCCCTTATGGAATATGAGCTTGCCAATATCATGGGTTGGTTCCATGGCAACACCATAATGGATCCAAAAGAGTTATCTGAGAGTGAAGTCAATATCATTTGTGTTGGCAAATAACCATTAGAAGCTTTAATGTTGTTTTGCCACTGGCTGAATAACACCAGCATATGTCTCTGATAACAAAGCACCACAAATGATTTTTCTGCTCTTCTGGAACAGGTGCTTCCTTCACTCCTGTGCTTTCTCTTCAGTCTCTGTTTGGTTCTCACTCTTGAAGTGCCTACATGGTACCAATTATAAATGACTCCAGGCCCTGTTCCACTTTGGTTTGTTGAGTATGTGGCACTGTGTTATCTCTACACAGCACACCACATAGGGCATAGAATCTCACCCATCAGTATTTCTGTGCTTTCTCTCCAAACATGGCTGATCCTTTACTTTCCATTGTTTCTCCATCTTTTTGGAATATTCTCCTTTGATTTGCAGGCAACTCAACATCTTTCATTAGACATCGTAGTCTGCCAATCTCCTATTAATTCTAAAAGATGTGACCAGGCATTAGTTGTATTATAATTGATGAAACTGCAAATATCTACCCATATTATCAGTTCCTGACTACTTAGTATGGCTGTACTCACTGTCCTTTAAAAAAACCCTAAATTATTAATCTGCTGGACCATCTGTGCTCAGTCTAAACTATCCTCAAGCTATATTTTATTAGTTATATATTTTCAAGAAATGGAATTCTACAGTCTTTGCAGTTGATAGTTTGCACTGCAAAATCCTTAAAAATAAAAACCACATAATTTCTGATATAAGTGGATAATTTTATTTTTTTCTCTCTTAAATTCAGTACCTGACTCATCATGACTAAGATGACTGTACTGTTAAATATCACACAGGAGGCGTTTCAAAAATCTATCCAGTATTAAAGTACAATCATTTTTCAGTCTGGGTGACAAAATCACATTGCATAAATTTAGTCTTTGAAAGTAAGCCATGCACCTTTTATGAAGGACTTTTATCCAAAATGCTAGAAATTTTAAAGAAAATTAATCATCTTAATTTCTAAAATTAATAGGTGCAAGATTTATTCTTAAATCATGGATACTCCTTTCTAATTAAATTCAAATGTGTTTAATGCATCTGAGGAGTGTTAAGATAATAAGTCGTCTTTTTCTGGAAGTTAACATCCTCGATCCCTGTCAATAATTATATTGGGTGACTAATAAAATATGATGCCAGGCATTTTTAAAATCTTTATCTTCCTCCTCTGTCTCATTAGGAAAATGAATAGGTTTGCACCACAGGCACCACCTGATCTGGAGAATTCAATGATGTTCAAGGACATAGCAAATAAATTTCAGCAGGTATTCTTTCCTGCAACGGTCAGATATGAAATGCACTTTTACAGCATCTGTCAGTGGCCATTCTAAAGTTTCTCATTGCAGTATAAGTCAAAGCCACAAAAGGCTGGAAGACCAAAAAGGGCTACTACAACTGTCCAGTCTGATCTCCTGACTAGGAGAACTTTGTGCAGTTATCCCATCAAAGACTACACTCCTTGTAGAGCTCCAAAGACTCGTATTTGATCCACAGAACATATGGCACTCATCCATTCTGCCAGTGGTCTATCAGAAAATGCTGACACCATGAGAACAGGCTATTTTATAACATAAGACAATGCTTATTTTCAGAAACTGTACTCAGCTTTAGAGAGCCTTTTTAAAAAATCATGCCCACAATGCAAAATTAGCTAATTTGTTCTTGAGAGTTTTATTTCCTTTTTCAAGTAGATATTACATTACAGTAATTACACCTCCAAGTAACAAAAAAAAAAAAAAAAAAAAAAAAACAAACAAAACAAAAAAACAAAAAAAAAAAAAAAAAAACGACAGGCTCCTCAATTCCTGGGATGATATATTATAAAAGCAAAATCCACCTCTAGTGATTTTAACCATTGGGGTAAATCTAAGTATTTGAAGGGAGAACTCCAGAGATTTCAAACTATCTCAAAGGTGGGAGGATAAAACAAGGAATAGGTTGTGAGTCACCCAACTATTTAAAACATTTTCTACTTCCTAATTTTAGGTCCTCTAAGCCATACATTAAACTCAAATTATACCCACTCTACCAATGATTGCAACTGCAGAGATACCCCACGCTGAATACTCCAACCATGTCTATGCTGCAAGGCACATATGTGATATTTGCCCATATTTTACATATGGTGTGTCACATAGAATCACACAGTCTCTCAAACTGGAAGGGACTCCTAAGGATCATCAAGTCCAGCTCCCTGCACCTCGCAGAACTACCTGAAGCTAAACCATATGACTAAGAGCAATGTCCACATGCTCCATGAATCCTGACAGGCTTGGTGCCATGACCACTTCCCTGGGGACACTGTTCCACAGAGCAATGACCCTCTCAGTGAAGAACCTTTTCCTAAAATCCAATCTGAACTTCCCCTGACAATCCCATTCCCTTCCATAAGGCACCCCTTTGACAGTCACTATCATACTGTGCTGTTTATTTTTTTCCAATTTTATTCAGTTGTAGCCCTTGGCCTGGGCAAGAGGAAAGATCAACATACACAGCATACAGAAAGGTTTGTGGCTGTCCTACAAAGCCTCCAAGCCCAAGGTTTGTCCAGAGACTACTGTTCTACACACGTCTCTGTCATCTGCTTTCTTCATTTCCACCTATTCTGATTTGCATAGAGAGTTGCAAGGACTGCATCTTGAAAACCAGGCCACAGTTAAAAAAATGACTGGAAAAACTACAAGAGAAAACTATCACTTAAAAGTCTTTCCTGAAGCCACCTCAAACAAGGCAGACACTTATAAGACATTGAAAGACACAGTTCTATCTTCCTGTGTTCCTTGGGACACCTGGAACCTCTCAAAGTACATTCAGACTAAGTACAAGCAGAGACTGTACTTTGCCTGTTCCCTGGGGCAGGCTGTCAGGGTCCTGAATGTCCCAGAAGGTCCCTGACCAGCTCCACTAAGCCAACATCTACCTACTGGTCTCTGGGCAGGTGGCAGAGATTAACCACATCCAAGGAAAAACTACTCACCCTGCCTGTTCCACAATGAACATGCTGGGGACCAGGAATCACTCTGGATGTGGGGTAGTTGCGGAAGTCTTCAGGGCTGTGATCTGCCTCTGTGTTTGGGCTTAGCATCCACCAGGGTTCCAAAGTTATCCTGGAGTTGTGAAAAAATTCCTGTGTGGACATCTCCACAGGTACTGTAATTCGAAATGAGGGACATGCCAGTCTACAGTTTCATTAAAAAAAAAAAAAGTCCAATATCACAGTTCAGAACGGGAAAGGTGGGCATGAGTCAGCTGTTATGATGTCCTGGCATATCCCTTTCCCCTGATCTCAGAAAACTTGGGTGCCACCAAATAAATTACAAATGTTTCAGCTCCACACTCTGCCCCATCTTCTGCCTGGACCGTCTGGTGAAACAGCACTGATACCTGAAAGTCTCTTACCAGCCTAATATCTGAGACTGCTTCCTAGGTTTGAGAATTCATGGAGGCCCATGAATCTAGGATATGTCAACTATAAAAGCAGACCGTGACAATTCTCCCCAGTGATGTGAGTTTAGCATATGAGGCAGTGGATACATGATGCCACCACCTTTCTCTATCTCAGGTTTTCCTGTATTCCAGACAGAGGTGTGCAAGCATGGCCAAATGTTTTTCATGACTATGACACTATTCCCTGGCCTGCCTGTTTGCCATTCCCTCACTAAATCTCATCCATGGCCTGGATGAAGTCATCCCAAGCCCTCTCACTGTCAGCTGAATCCTACATACAGAAAAGGAAGGGATTTCCTAGTCTTTCAACAGAGGAGCTGCACAGGCAAAAGTCTGCCCACATTACTGGCTTTCAAGCTGCATCTTTAACTTGTTGAACATAAGGTGTCTTCTTTGCCTGACCAGGTGCACCCTGCTCTCCTCCCAGCTGCTAATGGCTGATACAAGAAGAATGACAACTCCCAGCCTTATCCACACAAGGTTGAAAGTGTCCGTAGTCATCCTTTCATTTCCATCAGTGTATGATAATGGTCATTGACCCCATTTCTCATCAAAGATGTGGTCATGCGTGGCTCAACCTGTAATAACTACCACATGACATAGAAGTGCATTTCTCCCTGACTGAAGGAGATAATCATACCTTTGGCCTTGCTATGCGTGTCCTTCAGCTTTATCACTCCTAGCCAATATCCCCCTATTTTCCACATGTTCCATGTTGATATGGCTGCTGTAGTCAGGCCTTTCCAGAATTATGGTCTCAACTTGTAAAGAAAAAAAGCATAAAGTTCCTTATGGTCCATCATGTGATGAGTTCAGAGTTGATGATGAGTTTAGTTTCCCACAGGATGCTGGCTCTGTATCATACATGGGAGGATAGACAGAAGGCTGCAGAGTTTCTAGAGAAGCACAGAGACAAATAATTCCTCCAATGTGAAAGCAGGTGTACCATTCCTTCCTTCATTCTTCTGTGAAGCACATGCCCCACAAACTGCTAACTGATAAACTAACAGAATCTAGTTTTTCTATTTTCAGCACTGCTAAGGTTATAAAGGTGTCATCTGTTTCAGACAGATGGTCTTTTGTTTCTAAATCGTTCTGTGAGTAATCCCTTATTTAAACTGTACAGATAGTACAAAGTTAACTATGTTTCACAGGATATATTCATACTGGTTTATATCTTGTGTTGATACCTCAAATTTTATTTGCTTTTACAGAAATTTTTTTTCCATTGCTAATTTGCCAATAACTAAACATATATTAAAAGAGTACATTAAAAGTAAGGCACCCAGGAAAACCTGGATATGAAAGGGTCACTTTATTCTGAATAGTAAAAACAACAAACCATAGGAAATAACTCTGCAGTTTGTAGTCACTGGTAAAGTATTGCACAGGATGTAGTTTTCTTTGAAGTACTGGTAGTGCTGCACAGCACATGACAGAGTTTTACTATTTATGAAGCCACATCTGCACTGAATGCTGTTTCTGCAGCCTGACAGCTCACCTCCCTACACCACACTGTGCCATATCATCACTGGCGGTATCCAAGTGTCATGAGTCTGGGCATACACTGACCTGATACTATTGGAACCTTTAAATCCTAGCATACTGAACCCTTTGGTCCATTTACATGCTCCCAGAATTAGCATAGTTAGAATATAATTTCAGACCAATTTGTTGTATCTTTGTGTATTAACACCTGGGTAACACCAACGAAGTAAAAGAAAAAACAACCAGCCTTTCTCAGTTAGGTCTTCTCCCTACTCAGCTCTGTTACCAAAGTGATGTTTAGTTTGGAATGCATTCAGGCAGGCTGCTGGCAAACCTGTGAAAGGATTCATTACTGAGCATTGCTCTTGTCCTAAATAACACTACAGGCTATGGCATACATTTGGATTTCCTGTTGTAGCAGCAGAGATGACACCACAGTGAGCTCATCATTTTCCCAAGTTCTCTTCACCCCACAGCAAAACACCAGCTGCACCCTAGTGAGACACAAATTTTAATAGCTGAAATACCAGCTACACTCCTTCCTTTCCTCTGTCTTGTATCCCCAGCACTGAGGATTTAGGCATCAATACCTTGAGTCATTCCAGGTTTGAGGGAACATTAGCTTTCCTGTTAAACAGCTCTGAAGGAAGCCTCAGGTTCCTCCTCTGTGGCCAAAGGCCTATTTTGTCTATTCAGATTCTAAAATTTATCACAGTTTGGCAGTTCTGAAGTAATCCTGCAGCAGACACTGTACAACTCCAAGTTCCCTACAACTAATTGATTTTTATATTACTGCAGGCTAATAATCTCCGTAGAGCCTCTGGAAAACCCAAGTGAGGATTTCAACTGAGCACTTTGTAAAAGTACTTGAGCAAGCACCTCTGAGGCCACAGCACTGACCCTGTCCAGCTTTGTTCTTGTTCAGTTTGTTCCAGCCACCCCTCAGCAGTACTGACCCAGCAATGCATGGCCAGACAGACCTGGGGAAAATAACCTAGCAAAAATAAAAAATGTAATTAGAATGATTCTCTGGGCCAGTTCATTCTGCGTTCATACAACAGAAGGGATGATGTACTGAGCAGAGGGAGCTATTGCAGCCACCACTGTTACAGAGAGAAATCCCTGTGAGCTACACCGTACACACAAAGCAATCACAAATATCTCCTTCTGCTTGGCCAGTGCCATTTGTAGTATTGAGAGTAATAGAAAATGTGAGAAACTATATCGTCCTCTTGCTCTACACACACACAATCCTCATAAAGGATTCATGAGTCAAGAAATAACTACAGACCATAATTTTCAGAGTTCTTCCTGCCCTGTGTTATAGAAGAAATATTTGTGCACAATGTCAGCAGGACAAGTTTATTGCACTTTTTTGGCAGAATTTGTTTAGGGATTCACCCAAAAAATAGATTTAAAGTGTACACTTTCAAATCATTAAATGAATTTGTGTATCATATGCATACTTATCCATAACGTGTTTGTGTATTTATATATCTATTATATGTGTCTGCCTTTATTTTTATCTACATTTAAAGTTCTCCAGAACATATTTACCCTGCCAAGTACTAAAATAAGCTTGTACAGAAGATAGCATTGCATACTGTCCTCTGTAGAATTTCTTTACAAGAACCAAACTATATACTAATTTATATTCTGAATTAATTTCAACCAAGGTATATGTATTACATTTTCTTTTTTCTTTTTTTTTTTTTTACAAAATCACTGTCTATTGAGTTTTCTGAAAATAACATTTTTGCCTTTACAAAGAAGCAGCAGCTTATATTACTCTTTCAGGTGTGTTACTGTGTGTATGTATATGAAAGAAAGAAAAATATAGTTCAATTATTGTTGGAGTGCCTCTTCAGCTTATCATTTTATTATGCAGTTTATATTTTATTTTCATAAGAGAAGCATTAAAGCTTGTGCCCCAAATAAACTCTTTATTTTTAGATTGAGAAAATATTTAAATGGCTGCTTGAATTAAATACAAGAACAAATAAAGTGTTGTAAACTGAAAAAAATTACAGACATCTGAAATATACATAAACTACAGCATTATTTTAGTTGCCTTACCTCTGAGATGCATCATTGCTTGCACAAAGTCATGTACTCCAAATCAATGCCTTCACTTACGCTACACTCTAGAAAAAAAAATGGGAGTTTTGACTACATAGAAATATAATAAGAACTCCACAATGTGACCTATAGTTTTTACTGAAATAAATTAATGGATGGCATGCAGATGCCAAGATTAAACAGAGTAATAACAAAACATTAGTAAGCACTTTTAGTGTAATTAAATTTTTGATGTATTGCAATTTTTAGCACGTAATTATTTTTGAAGGAACTGGAGAGTAATACTGGATCACACCCTTATTGCACCTAGTTACTAAAGAATAAAGTGTGGTGATACTTTTAAATTCTATTGCAGAATAATGGTGTATTGTCCATCACTAATAATGATGGCAAGGTTTTCCTCATCTGATAATCACTCACAGTGATTACCTAATAAAAGGACAATCCTTGGTACTATAAGAACCTCTGGTCAGTCCAGAATGTAAGCAAGAATTAAGATGTGCTATATAAAGCATCTCAGCTTGTGAGTGACCTTGAATCTGCTTCCTTATTGCTGGAGGTTGGGATTGTTCCATGGCTACATTCCCAGTCTGCATCAAGGGGCTGCTGGTAACATCAATCTTAAACTCAAGTCTTTAAAACTATTTTTGATGTTGGCCTTGAACAAGTCTAATAATTTCACTTAATCACCTCTGTTTCTACACAAAAACTGGGATCTAGGCTGACTTCTAATTTTTCATTACTGTGAAATCCAGCCACAGGTTTTCTGCCTGCCATCAAATATCTGGAATCACAATTAGATAAAATATGTCAGATGCCCTGTGACATCCAGCCATCTTTATTGTATAGCAGTTCACTCTCAGCTTAGAGGACAATAAATTTTGTTTGACTCAGAGGTCAGTCCTTGAGAAGAAAAATGAGAAGTGTGTTCATATGCATATTCAAACATGCAAATTGAATGCATCCAATTTGCGTTATTTGTCTCCTAATGAGAATGACCTTTTCTGCTGATGGTAAAAAGCAATTGAAATTGGGCATGTAAAACTTATGGAAGAATATGAAATTGCAGATCTCTAACAAAACAGGTCAACTGCTTGCTCCTGTGAGTTAAAAAATAGTCAACATCATATTGAACCCCAAATCCCAGTGCTCTTTCATCTTTAGGGACACCCAAGTTAGGTTCAGTATCTGAATTTTGTTACTCGGATTTATCTCTTGTAACACTTCTTGCCTGGCACAACTTCCTCTTCACCATCATTTATCAAGAACATCTAAACAGTTCTGCCTCCACTAGCATGGCTTCAGTTAACACCACAACATCTTTATCATTATTTTGCATAACAAAATTTCAAGCCTTAAAATTCAAATACTGGGTGACTTGCCCAAGGCTACAAAGAGGATGTTACTACAGCAGGGTTGCAACTCAGTTACATCTGGTCTTTGGTCCTGTGTAGATCAAGTTTCCTTCAGTACCGAAATTGAAACAGAAACAAGCCACGATCAATTTACCAAAAACAGCATTAGGGTCACATAGCCTGTGGTTGTTCTGCTTCTGTGGATGACAGAGAAGGAAATGAGTCCTGCATATAAGGCAGCTCATCTGTAGACTGATATCATCATCACTATTGCCATGTATGACCAACATTAATTGCTTTCTATACTAAGAAAAAATAATATTTATATGTATGTATGGTCAAATTGCCAGTATGCTCACTGTTTCAAGCTTCCTCTTTTCAACAAGAGAGCTCAAAACCAAGGCAGTAATATCACCACACTGGTAATAGGTCTTGGAACTGGAACCATGCACAGGCAGGACTCAGGACTGATTAAAGAGTTAGGAATTTAAACCAGCATCTTGACATGACTTAGAAACAAGGGCACAGTTGTTTATTCTTGTTGTTGTTTCCTTTTCATTGTGGTGCTGCAGGAGTACCCCATCAGGGATCAGGGCCCCACATTGTGAAGATTTATTTAAACACTTAACGAAAATACAGCACCTGCAGTTAAGAATTTACTACTGCAATTATAAGATGGAGAATAAAACTGTCTCTTCAGTTGATTTCTGTAATCATAAAATTCTGGATGATACTAACATGTACCTCATTTTAAGTGTGTGTTTTCCATGAAAAATGTACGGGAATATGATGCAGTAAGCTTAACACTGCCACTGGGGAAAAGCATCCAGGCAAACGTGGGTTGTCCTAAAAATAGCCATCTTACCTTTGCCACCAGCAAGTAAGGAGGAAATTTCCACTGAGAAAAAGAAAATTCATTAAATCAAGCTGCACAGAACCAGCCAGATCTCCAGGCACACACATACAGTTTTGTAGAGCTTTGTTCTTAATGTTAACTTACTTTGTTAGCATGCTTCTTTATTTTTTTAAGAAAATTATTCAGGAGAGCAAAAAAGACAAACTATTTCATTACAAACAATGTAATTGCACTAAAAGGGTTTTAGTAATTGCTCCTGTTTTCACCTGTGTTTCAAAACCTATTTCATATTGGGCACAGGTGCAAGTGCTTACACACTGGGCAACAGAAGGACCAGCTGTAGTTGTTGAATAATGAATTCTCCTTTAAAGCAGCATGGAAAATAACTGTCCTTCCAGCAGGATACCTTAACACAGTAATTTCTGTAATCTGCTAATGGTGTAGTTTCATAGCTGATTTAGGATGATCTTAGCCTGTCCTTCTACTAGAAGCACTTCCCTTTTCCGTAGCTAGTTGTCTCTTCCTGTGGCTGAATCGCAAAATTAATCCAGTCCAATTCAAAAACTTCTTAGCTTCATTCTGATAAAATCTTTAATTTGGTGGATCACGCCATGAGTCCTGCAGGCAATATGAAGAAGGATGAGGAAATGCATTACCTGGACAAATGCAAGGCAGATTGAGGTTGAACTGCAAAGCTGCAGTTCGGGAAGATGGCAGTTACTCGAAAGGGGTGTCAGCAGGTCTAGGAGTAGATTAGGGTGGGATCCCGTGTCAGATGCCTGCCAGGCAGAAGTTATGCAAACAGGAGGTTACTCAAGGTCACATGTACGTGGTTTTGTTTTGCAGTCTTGTCCTTTGCATAGGAGTCACCTAACCAAGTATCTCCCAGGTGATTGCCTGCAGCTCAGCCAGCCATGCAAGGCTGCCTTTTGGCCACTGGGTTACGGAGTTCAAGGCACTCACCTTCCAGTCCTGGTGCAGGAGACTAAGATGTATTAGATGGGTTTGGTTTTTTTCTCTAAAAGTTGTTATTTCTCTCCATTAGACTATAAACAGAGAGCAAGGTGACAGGGTCTGCTGTAGATGTCTGTCTAAAATGATGGATAAGAACTCTCTCGTCTGTCAGGCTTAAATCAGTGTGGCTATTTCAAAGTATATGAGAGAATAGCCTATAATTAGAACAGGACAGGCACAGTTCACTGCTGCACTCTGCTTGTGGTCAGGTAAGTAGAACTCCTGAACAGGAGTATAATATTCCATTATACTTAATAAGATAATGCATTAGTGGAACTGAGATTAAGATGTAGAATGGCAACTAACATGTATAGATCAATATTGTTTCAAAACAAGCTACCAGATCCAAAGCTTGCTGACATCCCGGAAAGAGCTCCAAATACTTCATTGCATTTGCCTCAGACATGTTTGGTATTTTGCAAGTTTAACAAAGCCTCAGAAAAAACGCAGTAAGACTTTTGTTAACAGATAGGAGCATACCACTAAGCTGAAAAAGCTGCTGGAAATTGTCCCTGAAAACAATCATCTCACACTGTGTGTAAAAAAGACAGTGTTAGCAGTGGGATGAACAGTAAAACTGCACATTACCACTGATGTAACTGCTCCTGTGACAGTGGCACAGCACTTACCCTTGCCAGTGTTCTCACTTTTATAGATAAATTAACAGGTAAAAGGTGATTTTAACAAATAAACAGTAACAGTTTATTTTAGAGAATTTGTTGAATTCAAGCATTCACAGGTATTTATTCTGGAGTGTCACTCCTACTTCCAAGTATTCTTTTTCCAAAGTTGCCTTGTCAGAATTAAAGAAATAGCCAATAATAATTGATCTTCAGGGACTAGAATTACAATTGGTATATGAAAGCAAAGCAATTAACAACAAAGATGAAAGAACAGAGAGAAAAGGAAATGTGCTTTATTTAGAGTTTTTTGATGAAAACAAATAACAATACAAGTGTTCCTTAGATAAGGTCAGTGTTTAGCACAGAGCTGAGTCTCCCACAGAGACATTTCTTGGCAGAGAAGCTTTGATTATATAAATTTCACATAGGAAATGCAAAGTGCCATAATGTGAGACTTTGATCAATGATGATATTCTGATTAATAGTTGTGTTTTTTTAAACTGTGATGTGCACAAAACACTAATTTAAAAGCTCATTTTAGTTGCAACCTACCTCTTTCTTTTAATAACAAGAAAATAATCTGACTGCATTTTTCATCCTTGTGTCATGAATTAGATAATCTCCTTATAGTTTAAAACTAAAAATGTTAATGGATTGGGGAAATGAGTTTCTGCTTTCACTCAGCATATCTGTCTTTTTTATGCTTGTCTTTTGGATCATTTATCTAAATAATAACCTTTAGTACCCACTCCTTCCTTCCAATGAACTAAAAGATATTAATGATTAAAATCATGAATACACACCTTCTCCCCACTCAAGTTTTGCCATCTGGGGTTTCCACTTTCAGCTGCTTCTTTTTTTGGGGGGAGAGGGGAATCTACAGGCATCCCCTGTGAGACATTCTTATAGTCACTTCCTATTTTGTCTCAATCAAACAGCCTAAAGTAGCTTAAACGAATGGTAGATTTCTTTTAATGAGTGTCACTGGTGAGCACTGACTGAAAGGACATCGATTTGGGAGACTGAAAGGGAGCAATTACGTGGAAAAACTCAAAGCAAACAGCTTTAGGTCAGCAAAGCTGTTGGGGCAGCCCCCAAAAGAAGCAACAAGGGGAGATGATGTGGGTAGCAACTTTTTCAGCAGACAAACCTAGAGACACAGGTTCTTGTGCCTCAGAAGATAACTCATTTTGTTATCACAAGAGCAGCCCTGTGTCAGGTACAAAGATGGTGGAAATTGTGGGAGAAAGTGCCACAACAGATATTTTTCTAGACTCTCTATGTAATCAGTTTTCATGATGTCTGGCTTAAAGCTGCTTAAAGACCAAGATTTCAGCCCTTACCTAGCACATTCACCCTTGAAAAACAAGCAAAACCAAACAAGAGTCTGAGCAACAAGGATGCATCTTTAAAACACTAAGGAAATTGCTTTCCTCATCTATGAATATCTTCTGCAATGGATGGGACTGAAGCTCATCTTAAGAGCCAACAACTTTGTAGTGCTTTGAGATACTGGAAAATGTTTTCCAGGGGAAAAGTATCCTTGCACAGGCAATCTTCCCCAGCAGACCACATTTCAGTTCTGCTGAGCCCAGAGGTGACATTGTGACATTGAAAGAAGCTCTACCTCAAGTAGATGCTTTGCTGGAGACTCAGCAGTGTCTTCAAGTAACTTGCACTGTTCTGAGGCTCTCACTGCTTGGAATAAATTCATTCTGGCATGAAAATTTTAGTTCACAGAGTCAAAAAAGGCTTTGGATTTAAAGCCATATTGTTACATAAATCAGGCTATTTTCCTTATTGAAGAACAAAGAGTGAGCCTTATAGAGCTCAGTTTAAAAGTCTTCTGGTGATGCTTTAATATTTCCTGGGGTGATAAATATTCTCAATAGCTGCAAATTACAAAAGAGACAGAATCTACCTATGTGTATTATTTAGTCACTAAATCACCTTTTCATGGCATGTAGGAGGTGACCAGGAGACAACAGCAGGCAGCTGAAGGAAGTGTATTCCACTCATTCTGTTGAGGGGTGGGAAATAATAAGCCATGAATATAATTTAATAGGAAAGGAAATCTGCTAAAAAAGATTATCTCAGCAGGAAGCAACAATTCTATATGAACTCTCATTTCCAGTGAATTGTGCCATTATGCTCAATTTCATTGTAAATGTGAAACACGCCCTTGTGGCTTTTTCTGTGCTGTGGGATTACTGGCAAAACAAAGAATAAATACAAAATGTTCCCTCGGTTCTGAAGTCCTGTTTGGTAAGTGAAACCCATATGATGCAGAGATGTAAATGTGAAATTTGTAAAATGGAAATTATTTCCTCCCTTTTCTGGTATTTAGACAGCACAGGAAAGTTGGAAGAGTCATTGGCAGGTGTTTCTAATGTATTCACATTTCAGAGCCTAAGAAGACTGTATTTACCAGGTGCTTGAAGACAAATTGGTAACTGTAAAATAATAAACCATCATATTCTAGCATAGCATCTGAAATATTTGCTGTATTTCTTTTGATATGGCATCACTAGATTTGAATGCTGGGTTAGTCTATTAGCAGGTAATAATTCTATTTGTGTATTTTTGCAAAAGTGGAATGCCCATTTTCACTCAAATTTGAGGTTTTGGGGTTCAGCAAAATACATGCTTGTCATATTTTGCTTTGTGACATGAAGCACTGAAGAAGGCAAATATTGGCATTTTCTCTCTTCCAAGATACATGAAATTTCCCATTATTGGAAAGCTCTGTTGCCCTAAATGACAAATTACATGATGAGACAGAAAGAAGATGCAAATCTCAGAGCTTTAAAAGCACATAATATTTTCTCAAATTACATTCAGCTGTATTTATCTTGCACTCTAGCATGCTGCTGGATTACTGTTATCAATAAATCTTTAAACAGGATGCAAAATGCAAGTGATCCTTCTGTGCATGAATAAAGAGTGGCCCCACAATAAATTACAGCATAATATATAGCTTAAAATGTAGCAAAAGGAATGCCTTGACAAACCAATGCAACGTTTCTTGTCACTGAAGGTGACAGATTCATTATGCATCAGCCTTGAGAAAGCTGGATTTCTGAGCCATGGGTCATCTAGGACACATGATGTAATCAGAGAATATGGGAAAATGCATAGAAAGACAAAAATAATCTTCTGACTAATAAAGCCACATTAAATTTTCAGGTAAAATATAAGTCCCATGCAGTACTTCATTGTCCAAGACAGGTCAGGAGAGCAATGACAACGAACAAAATGAAGCCTGACTTCCTATGGATTTGGCCCCCACAGGAGATTCAAGTCTGACCCTTTTCCTGAAACTGGGTAATTGTGTACTGGCTTTCATTTGTGTTTTTCTGGTGTCTGCTGAGGTCTAAACTCATCTGGTGGGACTTTGTTCAGCTGAGAAATTCTTTCCTCTTGCCAGTTTTTGTTGAAACTGGGGAAAATTCCATGTTTTGGGAACTCCAGGCATCTGCCAGACCACACGCCCAGCAGGCTGCATAACCCTGGAGCACAGCAAAGAGACTAAAAATAAGACCAACCAATTGGTTTTCCTGCTGACAGCAGCAAACTGCCATGGGACATTTAATTCCCCTGATCATACAGACGACAGACAAGTTGTCACTCGCTGTGCAGAGCCGGGAGGACACATCCCTGGGGCAGGGACGCTTGTGGATGGAGATATCCAAGAGCAGTCAGCGCTTCCACGGAGACTATGGATGTGAAGGTTGTCTCTGGCATGTTCAGGAAGAGGCACCTGAGTCTGGCAGGGTTGGAAGAGGCTTAAAATGTGGGTGTGGGCAGGTGGAGGACAGGCTGGGATTCTGGTGTTTCCAGAACCTCAAGCGGCATCAGCGAGGGCCTCGTGCCAGCAAGGGCATTGGGACCACAGCCAGGGCTGAGAGACAGGTTGTTCCAGTCCCTGGAGTAAGAAGCTTTATATTTTCTTCCTGGAGTGTGTCCAGAGAAGGGCAACAGAGCTGGGGAAGGGTCTGGAGCACAAGTCCTGGGAAGAGCGGCTGAGGGAGCTGGACGTGTTCAGTCTGGAGAAGAGAAGGCTCGGGGGAGACCTTATCACTCTCCACAACTCCCTGAAAGGATTTTGTAGCCAGCTGGGGGTCAGGCTCTTCTGCGGGCAACCAGGGACAGGACACAGTCTCCAGCTACGCTAGGGGAGGTTTAGGTTGAACAACAGGAAGAACTTCTTCACAGAAAGGATGATTAAACACTGGAGCGGGTTGCCCGGGAAGGTGGTGGACTCACCATCCCTGGAGGAGTTTAGGGAAAGCCTGGACGTGGCATTCAGTGCCAACCTAGTTGACATAGTGATGTTCGGTCTCAGGTTGGACTGGATGATCTGAGAGGTCTTTTCCAACCTAATTAACGCTGGGATTCTTAAATACATACGCAAAAAAGGGCGGATCTCTACCAGCGGAGACTGCTCTGGGTCCGACCCCTCAGAGCCGGGCCCGCCTGAGACGCCGCCCGGCAGGGGGCGCTGTGCCCGCCGGAAGCGGCCGCGCGGCCCTTCCCCAAGATGGCGG
>JAOXXN010000395.1:7747076-7772591 GCA_026770055.1 Myrmophylax atrothorax
AAAGGCAGTTGTGACTCCAAATATAATATAATACTACAATGCTGTTTATAGGCAAGAACTAAAATCTTTTTACAAGTTGAAACTTTGCAAAATACCTAGTAATAGGATTTAAGTACAGATAGACTAATAGGTGTCAGGAATAGGTAGATAATACCCAGACTGTGATCTGTACTACTGACTGTTACACACCCAAGGCTGTAGTATTTCAGTTTATTGTGAAGCCCCATTGTTTTTTCTATAAAGTAAGTGTAGAATATGCATTACATGAAAGTGTGATAGTACAGCTGCAGTGAAGATTAGGTTGAGCAATGCAGAAGCTGAGATTCCAGTAGCTGTGTTTATACATTTATGCAGTCATTGGATAGTTAAAACCTAAGCTAGTCAAGGCTTGTAGTGCAAGTCAGTACTGCTGCTGGGACTTCTGGTTTTTGTAAGAACAGTCAGCAGATTTTAGAACCATAACAATGGGGGGAGTCTTGTTTAGCAGCAGTGTTTCAGAACACTTTCTAATTCCAGTCTTTGGCATCAACCCTCTCTTCAGAAATACAGAGATTCCAAAATTTCTTCTCTAAACTGTACCACTGACAAAGGGCTAAGAATTACCTTGGCTTCAAAATCAGCCTAAGCTCATGCTCAGCAGCTGTGAAAACTTGGTATTTTGGGAGTTGTTTCACAATACTACTTTTTATTCTCCTGTTAAGGATTTTGTTCTGGAATGCTGAACTCATTGATGCGTTTGGTTTTTGACATGCAGCTTTTACTGGATGAATGACAGGCAGCAGCAGCATGCTAGCCTGACAGCTGGAAAGTTGCTAATATGTGTCCATGAAAATTATGTAAACAAATGCTGATGTATGTGTACTGTAAGTTCATAACATGTTTTTCTTACACAGACTTTAAAAGGCAACTGGATGTCATATATGAGGTGTCAATAACATAAACTTTTATGGAAACATCACACCACTTAGATATTTGTACATGTAAATGTAGAACACTCATATTGGTTGACAAGAGCAACAATTTTTCTTTAAAATTAACAGTGGCAGTGACCCAAAAATTAATGTATTACAGATGTCTGTAAATCTACTTACAGCTAACTGCTGGATGTTTTTTTTCCCCCTTAATGGAATTGTTGCCAGGTCGGTGCTCACTTTTTGGAAGCCGTGGTGAAGAAATTCGATGAACTCTGTAAAAGTGATGCTGAAGGGAAAGAATGTGAAAATCTGCTTGCCTTGATTGCTCATCTGTATAACTTCCATGTGGTTCATTGCCTGCTGATCTTTGATATTCTGAAGAAGCTTGTTAGCGCTTTCACTGAAAAAGAGATTGAGCTGATTTTGTTTCTTCTGAAAAACGTGGGCTTTTCCTTAAGAAAAGATGATGCATTGGCTTTGAAGGAATTGATTACCGAAGCCCAGAAGAAGGCAAGCACAGCAGAGAAGAAATTCCAGGATCAGACTAGGGTATGTGTGTGTTTTTAAGCATTTTATATTCTAAGGTATCAGACTAGAAATTCCAGGATCAGACTAGGGTATGTGTGTGTTTTTAAGGATTTTATATTCTCAATAGACTTGAATAAGTACTTGGATACATTATTTAATTTAAAAAATGTTTTCTGCTACATTCTACTCATGTTCTAAATTACCATTAGCATTCAGTTATTTGCATTCTACCTGTCTGTCTTGCTCCATTAGTACGTGGGACACAGACACCGAAATGCTTGTGATGGTGAGACAGGACTTCTGTGTGTCATGCAGTGGACAGTGCTTCTGTGTCGTGATACTTTGTACACTTCAAACAATGGTCACCGAGGCATGGTGTTTAGCAGATCAAGCTTTGAATTGAAGCTTGTACACAAATTAACATAGTAGGAGTTAAAATAAACATTTATTTGTATTCATGTGATCAAAAAGCTATATTGCCAGCTGAGCTGCTTACCCTCACAGAATAGTAATTTCACAGTATACTCTCTACTATATTTAACAAACCTACAGCACATAACCCACAGAAGTATCTCCTCCCAATAGGTTCGTTTTATGCTGGAGACCATGTTGGCACTGAGGAATAATGACATGCGAAAGATTCCTGGTTATGATCCTGAACCCGTTGAAAGACTCCGCAAATTGCAAAGAACACTGGTGAGAACTTTCTTGGCATATGGAGCCCAGTTATCCTTAAACCAGAAGTAATTCTATGTACTGTATGTTGGCTTGATTAACTACAGTATTTTTAATTCATTTAACAGTCTGAAACTGGGGCACAGAAATCAATTCTTACATCATTAAGTGTTATCTCCTTGTCCAGCCTTCTGCAGAATAGTTTAAGAAAGGACATAGTATTTAGCCAAAGACTTTGCCTCAAAGTCCTATGTAAAATATAAAAGATTGTGAGGTGTTTAATGACTGTGCAGAAGAAACGAGTCAGTATGACAAGTTCTTTTTTTGGATGTGCACACCTGCTTCTGACTTCATCAGAATTATTTTGGAAGTCTAACACTTCTGAAAACCTGGATGTTCTTTCTTGGGTTTTTTGGGAGGGTTGTTATTTTTTTTGTTTGTTGGATTTTTTGGGGGGATTTTTTGGTTTTTGACAGAGAGAGGACACTTTTGTCTATAGCAACCCAAAATAAAAGGGGTGAAAGTAATTTATAAGTGCAGGATGTGCCTATTAGGTTAATAGCCCAGGCAAAAACAAGCTAGGTAACCTAGTTCTGTAGAATTTCCTCTCTTATATTTTCACAGTCCTCCTGATACACTTCTAGACTCTTTTGTTGAAAATGGTTATTTTGTTCAAAGAGCTTAAAATTTTTGTTGGTTGAACTGTGCAAAACTTAAGGCAGTTTGTTGTATTATTTTATTTAGTCACAAGTGTTCAAAAGGAAAATCATGACCAGATTTTAAGATGCAGCAACTGATCTTCAGTGTCAGCATTGTCTGAATTCTATCCAAATTTTGTGATTGGAAGATGGCTACTTTTTAGGTTTTTATCTCTTTTTTAAAATTAGAAATAAATCAAGAGCTTCTAAATATACATTTATACAACTTTTTGTATTTAAAAAGTACAGCATATGGGAAACTTGTAAGTTCTTTTCAGGTTACTGACTGAATCAAAGGTTGGGCAGGAAACACGGGAAGACCTTTATGGAGATTAACTTGCGTGCTTAAAGTATTTGTTTAAAAGTCATTTTAAGTAATTAAAGTATTTGTAGGGGTTTTTTTAAAAAAAGCTTCAGATAAAAGCTCTTGTGTTGCTTTTTATTTGTATTTTGCTATTCAAGGTTCACGGCAGTGGTTCGGGGAAAGACACGCAGCTCCGTGTCTCCCTGGAGTCTCTGCTCAGCGCGGATCAGGTTGGTCGGTGGTGGATTGTAGGGTCATCCTGGAGTGGAGCACCAATGATCAGTGATACAAACAGCAAGACTCAGCAAAAACTGCATGTAGGAAAGGTAAATCCAAGCAGTGGTAGTTGCAAGTCTAAGTGTTTGTGATCTTTTGCTGATTCTTCATACAGGTGAATAAATTCAGTTCAGAGCCCACCAAAAAACCTTCAGACACTCGTAAGGCTAAGCTTTTGGACTGTAAATTCTGCTGTTAGGTTTTTTAAAATGTACTGATGCACTTCGTAAGAGCTGTTACCACAAATACTGTGGTATAGCTTGTTGTTTTTGTTATCCTGTGGAATTGCAAAAGTGAAAGAAGAGACTTGATTTAAAAGTGGATTTGCTAGTAGTGCCGTCTGTCTGTGGCATATATCCAAGCTGATTCTAAAAGTAATGTGCTGAGATGGTCGTGGTGACTTACATCAGACAAGCACATCTTAAAAATGATTAGCACAATTAAAGTAGATTAAAATGTATTTCCATATTTGAAAAAGCTCCTGATGATGCCTGTACTTCTGGACAAAAGCTCAAGACCTTTGGATTGCTGATTCATAGTTAACTGGAAATCTTCATTAGTGATATTATTCAAGGCTACACAGAAATAACTTTTAATCAAGCATAACTAAAATAGCATATAACTTTATTTTCAGGTAAGTTCAAAGATAATGGAGCTTGCTCGTAAGCAGAGAATGAACACCGATATCAGGAGAAGTATTTTTTGTGTCTTGATGACAAGTGAAGACTTCATGGATGCCTTTGAAAAGCTGCTCAAGTAAGTACAGACTAGCACAGGAGACAGCCCATAACTAAAAGGAGCATTAAATGCGTTGAAAAAATAGCATTAAATAGGCCTAAGAGCATTTAAATTATTATACAGTTGAAAGACTGCATAGCTAGTGATCCATGCAGGGTAAAAGTGTAGGAGAAGGGACCAAAACCTTGGTGTAAGGACTAACGGGTGCAGGCAGAACTGACTGGCAGTCAGAGGAAAAGTGTAGCCCCTGTTCTTGTCAATGATCTATAACTGTGACTTACAGCATCTTTTAACATAAGGAGCCTGTCTCTTTTTGCATTGAAGCTGTGTATCCAAGTCCAGGGAATGGAAGGCTGTTGCAGGCTTGTTTCCTTACAGAGGCAGACCAGAAGAAGCTACAGAACATCTCTTGCTTTTGTTGCAGGGTTTCTGGGATTTCTGTGCTACTGCCACTTCCCTGACTTCTTGCTGAGCCATCTTGTGGGTCTCTGTCCATACCTGCATGACCTGGTAGTGTTCTAGCACCTCCACTTCACTCTTACAGAATTCATTAGCTTTGGATTTGCTCCAGGGTCTCATTTCATTTTAAGACCAGTTTTCTTACCACTTGGCAAACAGCTTTTTAGAACGAGATGTGATCAGGCAAAATCTCAAACTAACCTATTCTTTGTGTTTGTCAGAATATTAATTTTAAGTCTGTAGTAAGTGGGAGAGAAGAGATCAGGTCTGAACTTTCCTGTCACAGCCTTGTAATTCAAGGGAATTGTTTTACCAGGGTGGCATGCAATTATTCAATTTGCTTACCAAACCAAAACAGACTTTGTAATAAAGTCAACTAATGTTTGATTAAATGCCACTTCTGCAAAACACAGCTTGAATTTAAGACCATGATGGAGTCATTCCAATATCTTAATATGGCCTGTTCAATTAAAAGAAATTAGCTTCTGCTGCAACTCTTGCCAAGACCTGGTAGCTCAATTTGCAAATTGGGCTTGACTCTTCTCTGGACTATTTAAACTAGTACACAAATCTCAATACATATAGGCTTGGCATAAAAACCCTCTGCAGGTTGCCTGGTGTGTGTTGGTATGGATTTTGTACAGCAGACTTGGAGAGGGGAGCTCTCAAATCTGCCCACATCTGGCAGAGTGTAAGGGAAAGTATACAGCATTGTCAGTGAAGGAATTAATTTCAATGTGAACATGTGTTCCAGAGTGTATGGGAATTTATATCATGTGTTTGCTATCAGTCTCAGAAGATTGTTGATTCACCTTCTGCTAGGTCTGTGGCAGAGTTGAGGTGTGGCTAAAAGATGATTTAAACTATTTAAAATCCAGGCTTCTTTAGTTTTGCTAGACCTTCTCTTCCTTACTGGAAATGAAAGTAATTAGTTTGAAGCCAGAACAGCTCCCTGAAGTGGCTCAAGCTTGTGTTTGCAGAGGTGTCAGTGTAAAGGCAGGGTTAGCAAATCACTGGAGACAAAGAGGAGAGAGTGAGACTTGATCCACTTCATCAGCTTGAGAGGCCACACCTTCACAAAGCACAGTTTCACTCGGGAGAGGGAGTGAATGCTGCTTCAGTTTGGTAGAGACCAATTTAAAAGTTACTTTGAAGAGATAAAGAATGTGAGAAACTTTACATCTCAGAAAATAGTGACACTTTTGAAGAGGCTCACGTACCCTGTTGTAGTGGGATTTGTAATTCAGGATAGCATGAATCTACTGAAGTTGTTGTATCTACTAAAATAATTTGAGCTGACTTTTAAAAGGTGGATTTTTTAGAGTTGCTATTTTTGGCCTAAGACAATGATAGTCTTGGGCTTCTGCTGGTGACAACTAACCTACTTAGAGACAGGCTTCTGCTGCTGATAAATAACCTACTTCAGAGTCAGTTAGCCCATTTAACAGCGGGAAATTCTTAAAGTGATACAAGTCCATGAGAATACTGTAACTCATGAATGATTTAATTGATGAGGTGGTTGCACATTCTTTATCAAAGATTATCAGGTTTAAGAAATCTGTGCAGGTTTATGGTGAAGCTCAGCAGTGAAAGACAGTCCAGACTCTTACTAAATGCTTAGGAATGCTAGGTCTGCAAAGATTGGATACTGCTAGTTCTGTGAAGAAGTCATTGTAAGAATGAAATTGAATATCTCAGTGTTGTTATTTGGTTACAAGTGTCTGGCAGCATGAGTATTTCCTAAATAAGCAAATCATGATAGAAATGATGATAAAAAAGGAAAAGGAGAGTGTGCCAAATTAGTGATTACGGTGTAAATTCAAGAGTCTTCTATTAAATGAGTGTCCAGTGGCTGAAAACCTGTGTATTTGTAAAAAACCTTCTGGTTGCTCTGCACTAAAATCAGACAGAACTTCGCTGATAAGGGAGCAGGTGAGTTATATCACAGGCACAGCACTTACAGTGCTGGTCTCTCTTGGAGAAGCAGACTTGTAAGTTTTCACTGCTCATTAGCAATCAGCCTAGAAATCATCCCAGATTTTCCTATTGTAAAACCTTAAATTTTGGGGAGTTTTGGCTGAACAGCAGTATTTTTCTCTGTTAATCTGGTGTGTCTGTGATCAAATGCAAAGCAGATGTCTGGAGGTGTGTACAAAGGAGGGACAGTGGCATCAAGCAATGACAAACTCCTCTACAGACAGCAGGGCAAGTTCCAGTGAAGTCAAACTTGGTTAGAAAGTATGCTCGGGTTGTACTAATGCCATGTGAAACTTGAGCTTGAAGCAATGAGAATAATTTTGTTTGATATTTTTCAGATTATAATATGAAGCATTTTTCATTTTAATTGGTTTTAATGCTGCCAAGCATTTGGCAGCCCTGGAAGTTAAATCATATTATTCACAGACCAGGTGCAGTGCGAGTTAGTCACTGTTCCCTGCCAAAGTGCCTCAGCCCTCTTTTAGGCTGGAAGGCTGCTCAGTGCTTGGCCTTCATACTGGGACAGCCAACAAAGTACTCATAGATACTGTTTTCTTCAGGCTTGTTTTTTTAAGGTGCTTTGAAATCACTGGCTGAATTTCAAGTATCATCTAGCATGTAGTTGACCTGCAGATTAAAAAAATTCATGTCACCAAGTAAGTAGGAAAAACATGTTAGAATATTTTCTTATCCCTGGAGGTGAAGGGCCGTGAACATGTTTCTCCAGATAGGCTTATACTGATCCCAAGGCTGTTCTTTCTCCCATGACCATAGGTACAAGTGTGAGATAAGAGCAACAGGGCCCTACAGTTCTTGTTTCACTATTGAGCCTTTGTAGTGGTGTCTGTGCAGCAGCTTTTGCTGCAGTGCTACTGCTGTGTTCACAGGCACAACCATGATAACTCTGCCCTCTCCTCTGTTCTAGTTCAGGAAGAGCTACAAACATGGAGTGGACTACCTTTCCTTCCCTGGGGAGTGATTATACTTTATCATTCCACTTCTTTCTGTTGAGGTCTTTCTTTTGCAGCCACTCTTTAACACCCGTAATATGGCAGCATTTCCACATTGCCATTCCAGGATATTGGTGTAGCCCACAGCACTGAGGGTTTGAGTCCATCCAGTGTTTTAAAGACTTCATAATGTCATAGTCATAGCAGACAAACAGCACAGTGCCACAGGTGTCACACACAAAACTGATTTTATTAATCTACAGGTAACACACTCAAAAACAAAAAGAAGAAGGAGAAGAATACTTCAATCTACAAGTTACTCTCTATTCTAAATCCCCTCCCATGGTCACTTTTCATAGGTCTGTGACAGTGTCCATATACTCTGCCACAACTTGTAATTGGATATTACACACACTTCAGATGTAAATTTTGTTTCATGAGAAATTTTCAGCACATGTTCCATTCTCACAGCTTGCTCCTTCTCAGCTTTCTTCTTACCTCAGGTTGTTTTAGCTATTCCACCAGTTTTCTCAGTCTTTATCATCTCTTGCTGTTCTCAGTTGTTCAGAGAAGCCACACTTCATTAGGTCAAAACTGCTTGCAGTTTCAATCCCCATATCATAAGAACTTTCTAACAAGTAAAATTTATTGTGATGTGTGGAGGTTTTTTAAAGTATTACTCTCAGATGTTGACTAGTTCTTATTTTGTGTCAGTAACTTTTTGCTTACTAAATGGTTCTCATTCTCTTGCTAAATTTTAGGCTTGGACTGAAAGATCAGCAGGAGAGAGAAATAGTTCATGTCATCCTTTACTGCTGCTTACAGGAGAAGACATTTAACCCATTCTATGCATTTCTGGCTAACAAGTTTTGTGAATGTGAAAGACGATTTCAGGTAAAGAAAAATCTGCTTCTTCTTTGGTTTAGTGTCACAGTTGTGCTGAGGAGAACAGTTATGAAATACCTGAGGATGGATGCATGCCTGTTAAGATACTGATCCTGGGGGGAAATTTTGGTGGTATGGGCATGCATTCAGTAAGACATACTTGGGGGCAGATCTGAATAGGAAATAAAATAATTAGTGCAGGAGGTTTGCTTTCTTCTGTTTCATGCATTTTAAAAGAATTGGAACAGTCTGATCGAGCATTTCTGTTAATTAACAGAAGGCTTATAAAATATAGAAGGTCAAAAGGTTTGTTATGTTGTTACTCATTTAAACAGCTGCTTAATTTGTAGGATTATTTTTTTTACCTTTGACCTCTAGGTGACATTTCAGTTCAGTATTTGGGACAAAGTCAGAGACTTAGAAAACCTGTCAGCTGCTGCCCTCTCCAACTTGGTTTCACTGTTGGCTCACTTAATAAGGACAAAGTCACTGCCACTTTCAGTTCTCAAGGTTAGTGTGTCTCTTTCCAAATCCTTTTGTTTTCCTTGCATTTGCTAGTTCTATGGAAAATGTATTTTCTCTGTTGCCTAGCTGGTACTTTTGCTGATTATGCTAAGACAGAACTTCTTCTAAAGTTACCAGATTATTCCATTTCATTACAGTAACACTGTCATTTGGGGGAAGGAGAACCTGTGGTGACCCAGACACACAGAAAGCCTACAGTTGTAAGACTGTTTTCTTTAGAGTATCTAGAGTTGGAGCTGAGGCCACTTCATTAATAGGCTTTGCCAGTGGATTTTGTGCTATGGTTTTTAGCTGATAATGATTTCTATTAGATGAGAAAGAAATCTACTGAGCATTTGAATTTCAGAATGGGGAGTCCATAGAATTTTATTAAAAGAATAGTTGAAATGGATGAAACAGGTAATTAAATGGATTGTCCCAGATACTTATGAAGTATTTATCTAGTTGAGAAATTACATCTTGTATTCTGGTACTAGTAGACTTCTATTCCTTACAAGGTTCTCTGCTTTCCTTATTGATTGGCTTTTGGAGACAGCATTCTCAGTTAATTCTTCTATGCCAAACTCAAGACTCAGTATATTCAGAGGCCAGTTGGTGTGCTAAAAGCTGTTCATTTAGAAGAGCAGACATCTGCTTGAAATACTTGAATTAATCTAATTCTCTCTGCCTGCCAGGTAATTGAATTCAGTGAACTGGACAAACCCAAAGTCCGTTTCTTGCGACAAGTATTAAGCACACTGTTAATGAAAGCAGATGCTGAAGAACTTACTGACATTTTTGTGAGGTAAGTGATCAGAGAGATCTCCAGGGAACCCTTGTTGGGGGGGTAATTAGGAAGATAAGAAGTTTGCTTATTTTATTTGGAATTACATGGTGTGTACTCCACACATCAGCCCTCTGTCCCTAAAAAAGTGAGCTCTCCTGGGAAGCATATCATTTGTGTGTTGGCACAGGCTCTGACAGAGATGCAGCTGTAAGAAGTGTTACACAAAATAAGGCTTTCAGGTATTCAGTGTATCATTTTGATCATAGGATCTTTATCAGCAGAGCTCTGTAATTGCCTGTCACTGCTGTACCACCTGTGTGCAGTGGGGCTCACTCTGCCAGCAGTCATTGTTAGGAGGTATTTATGGGGTTTTTATCAATATTGTATGAAAAATTTTATTTGTAACAGTGGACTGGGTTGCCTGGAGAGGCTGGGAAATCTCTGTCCTTGGAGATGCTTAGAGCCTGAGTGGGTAAGACTTGCAATATCACATAAGTTAGAAGAAATTGGATAGTGATGTTCCAACTGTTACACAGCAATACAAGGCAGCTTGAACAAGGTGTTTGCCTTGTTTTTAGCTGTAATGTAATTGTTGACATAAAGCACATCTGAGGCAGCAATATTCTGTTTTATTGTTGAAGGCCAGTTGTGTGTTGAGTGTTTGGGCTGTTTGCCAAACCAGACTTGGTTATTTGAAAGCCTCTTCAATAAAGCTCCTTTTATAGGTTGGGTTTTTTAATATGTTTCTATTTGAAGATGATAAAGAAAATTAAGAAACTTCTGAAACAGTAGAAGAGTAAATAATATTTTTGATCTCTATCTTTACAGGGTATCTGACAACCCCAAACTGGGAATGCTACGAGAAGGCTTGAAACTCTTCCTTACCCACTTCTTACTGAAACATGCACAGGCCCATAAGAGTGCTGAAGAAGCTAACTTGTTAAAAGAAAAAGTTGAACTAGCAACCAAGGCTTTGGAGGCAAAGGAACCCAAACTGAAGCTATAGTTCTGTTTTTCTTTTAAAACGTACAGAAAAAAGTATTTTCTGATAAAACATACACAAAAATATTTCAGACACAAAACTTGAGAATGAGGAGAGCCATTTTACTCTAAAGGATCCATTTTTTATGTATGCAGTTACTTTGCTCTATACACTAACTAGAGATTTAATTGAAGGGGATACAAGGCCTGTTTGAAGAAAGGGGAAATGTGTTTTTGTCATGTCCCTTTTTAGTACAAGTGGTTCATGTTAATGGTTGGTATTTGGAGAAAGGGTGAATTTCTCTTCTGTGATGCTCCCAGTCAGCAGCAGTGTTCTGCATTGCATATTCTAATCTTTTAAAATTGTAAAATAATAAAGAAGCAGCCTCAACTAAAGGCTTTTAATAACAAATTATGGCACTTGCCTGAAGAAAGGGGCCACTAGATGGCACAAGTACTGGTGGGTTGGTTTGGGAAGAAATCAACTTTTTTCTCAAAGTGTTTGGAGTTATTTGCTAATTCTGTGAATTGTTTCCCTGACTGTGGGTCAGGAAAAGATCTTCAGTTGGATTCAAAGCTCTAGTAAAGCAACTTGAAGATCTGACTTTGCCCAATTTTATTGGGTTGAGAGATCACAGCACAGTAATTGCTTTTCTAGCCTGTTTTTCACAGCTTTAGATTAGGAGTTGCCTAATCACTTACAGTAATCAGAAAAAGAATGTCATCAGTATGAGTATTTAATAAGAGAACACCTTCTTTAAGAATTTGCTTACATCTTCCTCTCAAGATTTTTAAAATAAGTGGTGTGCATTTCTTTCTGTAACACTCTTAATGCTTTGTTTCTTTTGTCACTTTACCACTACACATTAAACTGCCATTTTTCTAATTGCTTTGCTTTTTGTATTAGCTTCACTTGAGCTGGCCTGGCAGGAAGGGAATGACCTTAAATTGGGTGGAGAGGGGAAAGTACTTTCTCATCTGCAATGTACATCAGTGTGATATACCCAAGTTGGAGCTGCTGGCCCTATTTCTGTAGCCAGACTGGCCTCTGATGTTCAATAGGCCACTTATGGTGCCTCCTAATTGCATTTGATACCCATTGATCTGTCCCTGTTGGGTAAAATTATTTTTTAATCAAATTGTTGAATGTAGAATCCTCTGCTTGCCCAGGTGTGTGAGTAATTTTTTCAGGCAGAAAAGTGCTTCCCCCAGCAGCCAGGGAGCTGGTTTTTCTCACCTTTCCTGTATTAGAAAGTTACAAGGAGCAAGGTGTCCTGGGAGCAGAGAGACCCACTTTCAAAATCCCAGGTTACCCTAGCAAAGTAACAACAAACAGAAGAGAATTACTATCTAAAGAACAAAGCAAGATGCTTTTTTCCTCCTCTTTCTTTGGCAGCTTTTAACGATTACAAAACTGCCCATTTCCCCTCAGTTGCATCATAGATGTAACAGACAGAAGAAGAAAAAAAATTCAGTTACAATATTTTGAAATCCAGACCAATTAACAGAAGCATGGGCAGCAGCAGAATTGACACTGTTTTGTTATCTTACAAAAGTCACAACTTCACGCAGTGTCTGTAAACAGCTGCCTTACAACAAACCACACCAAACCTTGTATTTAAGTTATGGCCTATGAGCTTAGGAGAAGAACTGCAACCCCCTAGAAACTGGATGCTGTGGAGCGTATGGGACTCAGTGAGTAAAAATAGCTCCTCCTGCACTGCAGCAGCCACCTAATTAATCACCTTTTTGTAGGAGTTTACGTAGACCCAGTGTGTCAACATGTTTGTGGTTTAATAACAGAAATGGAAACACGTTGTTCCAGCAGGGAGGTGGAGGTGACTGTGCTTCTTAAGATAAAATTCAGATCATCTTCCTTAGATGAAAGGTGACAGGCTGCCCATCCCTGGTGTGAGTGCTTTGCTTGGTGATCAGAGCTGACCATGCTCTGCTGCCGTGGCAGAACTGCCGAGAGTTTTATGGGTCTGGTTCTATTCACTTGCTGCAGCTGCCTGAGGCAGTGAGATGCAGGTGTTGCTGTGCAATTAGAAGGGATGGCTTTAACCTTACAGTCAAAAAATGCAATTGCCTTTACTCTGAGACTTGGGTTAGTTATTATTTATCCCAAAGGCTAGTATGTTTTGTTCAGACTTTATGTTATCAGAGCCATTCCTTTATTTCTGAAAAAAAAAAACCACAACACTTTTTACCTGCCTGTGGCTTTTATATTTGCCATTTTTATGTAGGAACATAATTTTCTTTTTTAAAAAATGACTTTTGAAGGAAAGCAGCTGAAATACACTGCCAGCCAGAGTCATGGTGCAGGGACAGTTTTTGTGGGTAAATCTGCAAAAATCCTGTTCTACTGCTGTGCTTCAGTGAGGGAATAACTGTCCAACAGAAATCTGACAACTCCAAGATAAATGTGAATTCCTGGGTCTTGGATCTTGCCATATTTAACAATTTTTTCCATGATCCTATTGACCAGACTGCCTCAGCTTGCCAGAGGTGGAAAGCCTGGCAGAGTCTGCTGTTGATGGACATGTGCATTTGCAAGCTGTTGCTTCTGTCGACATTGCATCCCAAGGATATAAAGGATATAAAGCTTGTGTGAAAAAGAAAGCTGAGATTATTTTATATTAACTTATAGGTATTATGCATGTATACGTGTGTGTCCAAATGTATTACTTATATATATATATATAATTTTTTATATATAATTTTAACCCTGCAGGAAAGACTTGTCCCAGCAAAGCTGGCCCTGCCAGAGTGTCTCCTCCTTGTAGCAGGGCTGACAGAGCTATAAGGTCATTCTGAACAGCAGCAAGACTGAATGCTGGCAGGCAGCTTCCTGCAGGACTGCACACTCAGTACTGCCTGCCAGCAGAGGCTGCTGGGGAAGTTACACCCGGCTGGGACACATTTTGCTTTGTCTGCCATGGAATAAATGCTCAGTAGCACACATACACAAAATACAGCACATCGAGATTTCCTCCTAGTGAGTATTGTCTGTTAGCCAACATCAATCCTCTGTGAGAAACATTCCCTGATCCCTCCAGTAACAGAGATGCCACTTAAAATGTCCAAACATCTTCCATAAAGGAGGTTTAGGGGAGTTGCTACTTGATGAGAAAAAAAGGGCTTTGGATTGGTAAAAATACACTATGCTGGAAAACTGAACAGCTACGGTTGCAACACTAATCCTTGCTCCCAACCAGCCAGTGGAAAACACGGAGTCACTGGCTTTAGATGCACTTGACTAAAAGCCGGATGTTTGACTCTTTAGTTATAAAGCAGAAAACTTGAATTCCCCCTTTGAACAGCACGATCCACTCATCATAGCAGTTTGGATTTTTGTTTTCTTTTAAGCTGGACAGTGATGTTTTAAACTTTCTCTGTTTTCTGTATCAAAATTAACAGGGCAGTGAAGTCTGGTTTTTAGCTTTGGCCAGAGTGTTACGCTGATAAATCATAGACAAGTCCTTCTGGCAGGGTTTTAACACTGCACCTGAATGGGCCAAGTATTTGCAGGGCTTTCTTAACTTGCCATTTTTCCATTGTCCTGCGCTCTGGGGATGACGGGTTGATGTCAGTCGCGCTCCGAAGGCGCAGACGCGGCAGGTCTGCCCTGCCTGGCGCTGGGGAAGGTGTGCAACCCAATCCTGTGCTCAGAGCACATCTGGGATCGTTTCATTCCCATTGTTCTGCGGGTGAACTCGACGTGAGAAGTTACAGCCCGGGAGCAGCACGGTGCCAATTGTGCATGACAGTGATTTCAGCCTAATAAATACACGAGTGGCAACTCCAATGCTCAAATTTTGGTTGCATTGTGTGCAATTGCAGCTTAGTGCCAGGCTGTGTATGTGACAGAGCCAGTATGTGGGTTTTTTCCTGCAGTGGATGAAGCACTTTTGTTTTCAGGAAACAATTTGATCCATAGGTTCACTTTTAAAAGGCTGAGTGTATGCTTAACCCAAGACTTTTTGGGCTGGACTGATTTCAGGAATTGTAGGTAGAGGTATGACTCTTTTACCATATGCCACTTCTGTGATTTCATCCTGGAGGAACTTTCCTTCACCCTCCAGTAAAGCTTAGTTTACCAGGAGCCCCACAGGCATGGACGTCACAGCTGCCCATATAAAACAGCTGTGCTATCCCCAAATTCTGGTGCAAACTGCAGCCTTCCTTTAAAACTAATTACAATAAGCCTCCAGCTAATTTAGATGCATGCACAATTCCAAATCGGATACCATGTGGTTTTCCTAATAACACTTTAAGGAAATGAATGATCATCTATCAAGGATAAGCTTAGGAAGTGCCAGCTGGCACCAAAAATTCCTTAAAACTTATGTCCTAGGACAAAACAGTTCACACCCCAAAATCAACCCACCTCATGTGAATTAAAAATGACAAAGTAATGAAACTAGAATGAGAGGTACAGAGTAAAATTAAAATAGACTGGGTTTGAATAGTTCTTTAAAGTCTTCTGTCAGTTACAGTGAGATGGTTGTTTCATTTTAATAAGTGAGAGATTTCCAAGTGTGATAAATTTTTCATTAAAAACTCCATTATGGACCTTTTACCATTCAGATAGTAAGAGCACCCTCAGATCTCTCTTGGGTGCACAGGCCCACACAGCTCTGCTGGAAAATAGCAGGGAATATTGTCGGAGGCAGTGAAGCCACAAGGGAGCAGCCATTGGTTACAGCCAGGGGATGGAACAATGTGTTTTTCTAATATAGAGACAATAAGCTGAGATATGTTTGGTGTCACCTTGGGGAAAAATAAGTTACCTTGACAGCCTTTTCTATGCTTGCATCTTCTTCACAAAGTTATTTTTCCTCCTCAACCGAAGTCTTAGACTCCGAATGGAATTTTTTTTCCTTACTCTGTAGTTCAGTTCATTCTTAAAACGTTGGCTAGATGATGTTTATTTTCACAATTTCCCTATGTAAATGGTTTAAAACTAAGTTTGTTTGTCTCCTGGAGATTTTTTATTACACCAGGGATTATGCAGGTACTGTGTGGCAGGGATGAGGAAGCACTGCAGAAAAGCAGAGACAACACTTGAGAATCCTAAACAGTTCCTAGGGTAATAAAAGTTGTTGAGGGAGGCTCTAGGGAGATCTTCACCAGAACTTCAGAGCTTGAGCAGCAGGCACTAGGTTATCTTGAAAGCTGGGGGGTTTGAATCAGTTCACCTTTCTTACCTGGTGAGAATCAGAGAGACACTAGACCCATCCAAGCTTCTGAGCTGCGCTGTTCTTGTGAGACCTTACACCAAGTTTGTGAGTTTAAGGAGCCTTCACACTGCTAAGGAATGGGGAAGAAGATCTTTATTCCTAGCTGGGTTTTTGATACCCTCATGGATGCTGAGTAACACTTTCCCTGAAATGGCCTCCTCCAGGGAGGAGTCAGGGCTGCCCAAGGCTGACACGGAGCTGGCAGAGGCACAGGATCAACAGATTTGCAGAAGAGCATGTTTAAGCCTTTTCAACATTATCTCACTTTCCTGTTACTAAAATTGACCCTCAAATCTAACCTATAAATGTATTTATTATTCCTGAAGATGATGATTTGGAGGAATAAAGGAGTGGGGGTTTCAGGTGTCTTGCCATCCTTAGACAATGAAAGAGATTTCATCCTTCTACCCCCAAAGCAAAGGGCACCCATAAATTCTGGGTTACTGCAAGAGTGGTGTGCTCTCAGGGCAGGTTCAGAGCCAACAGAACAGATCTTTTCTGTGGTACAGGCTGCTGAGAGCTCCTGCTCCCCAAGGGGGATCCAACTTGAGACACCTTGGGTTGACCTTCCCATTCTCCGTGTGAGTCTGTCCAGCTCACAGGCAGTTCCACTCATTTACCTGGGAAATCTGCGGGAGAGAACTGAGTGAACTCACCCCCCAACCTGCCCACAGTGGCACAGACCGGGTATCTCTCCTCTGCTAAATCCTCCATCATGGGCTTTCCATCACCTGAAACCTGTGTTATATTGAACAGCGTCTGATCACAGGACTGAAGAGTGAAAATGTGTATAAAATTTATAACTTTTAGTACAACAAATCACATACTTACACAGCTGTTATTCCATCTCCTCCAGAGTCATTTATACTGGCCATGATCCATTTATCATGTTTCCAAGACACACAAACTGGCAAAAAAGGTGGGAAGACCAGCTGTTTCATGAAGAGGCTGAAGAAAGGTGGAAGGATTTGCACACATTGTCTAAGGAAGTTACCTGCAGAACAGAGCTGAGTGCTATGATGCTCTGAGCAGGGGCATAGAGGCAGCAGATCACTACCTCACATCACTCAAATATGCTTCTCCCAGCACCCTCAGCTCACCCTTTCAAGACCATGTGAAATGCTCATTAACAGCTTAAAAATCCTCAGGCCATGGTCAGTCAGGCCCTTCAGAAAAGCTGGGAGCTAAGAGTGTGGGAGGGAAAAAGGGAGTCAAGAGATCTCTGAATGAGGGTGAGAGCTATGGCAGGAGCTGGGAGTGGAGAAGGAGACAGCACAGACAGCAGGAACCACTGGCTGATGCTGCTGAAGTGTCATCTTAATTATCCCTGGCAAAAGAACAGTGATTAACATCGATGACTGAGGACAACCTTTATGTAATTACTCATTAACATTTCTAAAATTGCACCTAGCTGCTACAGCAATGCATGCTTTATAGATTCATCATGTTGAAGTCCAGAAAGAATCATTAGATCGTCTGTGCAGACCTCTGTGCTTTGCCAGCTGCTATTACACTGCAGAAATTAGCACTGGAGGCAGCTTCTGTTTGGCTTCCATGTACTTTCCAGAAAGGGCATCCAGGGATACCAAGCGATGGACGATCTACCCCATTCCTTGAGATGTTGTTCTAAATTGAGATCACTCTCCTGCCCTAGTCTTACATTAAATTCTATGCTGGATGTCTTCTTCTTTTTTTTTTTTTTTTTATTTATTTATGGAAATGGTTCCCACAGCCAAGAAGAGCTGGATGGGAACAGGAATTCTCCATCTCCAGCTTCTCTGTCCGGGAAAAGAGAAGGCAGCTGAATTAAAGGCTTCCTCGTTGTCCCTCTGTGCCCCCTTCTCAGACATGAGTACCACCTGCCAAAAGCTACCATTGGCCAAGAACATTAACAGAAGTTCTATGAATAATAATTTAAAATAATGGATTAATTAGAGGAAATTTTGATCTGCTTGCAAATGTCCTTCCTGTCAGCAGTAAAACAAAGTTAAGCCTTGCAGCTACACAATTCATTGCAAACCACTGGCTCTGCTGGGTTTTACTAGATGAAAAGGGCACTTTGATTCTCACCTTTTTATTTTAGATACCAGTCCCAGTTAGACCAACTCAGAAAAACCTGGGGGTTTTTCCAAAAGGAAGTTGAAATTTTTATAGTAGCTTGTGATCAGAGAAAGACAACTCTGTCCTCCTATATGTTGCAGGTGATCCCATTTACATACAGGTGCTTCCGTTTCCACACAGGACTTCAGTTAAATTAAAGTGCTTCAGTCCTTGGAGTAGCGACAAGACAGTAAATATCTTGTGGGTCCACTGGCCTTGCAGAGGACTGTTTGGAGGAGACATTATGCAACCTTTAAGGCAAGAAAAATGAAGCAAAAAGTCCCAGAAAAGACAAACCCACCTCTTCTAATGTGGGACAACCTCAATCCACCATTGGTATGATTCTGGTTGCATGAGTATTGGTGAGAAATGAAAAATCTGTGTCACAGTTGCTGAGTGATTCCCAGAGTAATGTGCAGTTGGTATTTAAATCTGGCCACACCTGAAACCACCATTCCGGGGACAGAAAGACGGTAATTTGACACTACACTTTATCCCTTCCACTATTTGTCCCGTGTTGCTGTTCATGGAATTCAAACAGACAGCCAAGAAGCACTCTGCACATCACAAGAACGATGCATGGCTGAGGAATTAAAAAAAAATACTTCTGCTTTCATAGCTGAAGCGTGGTGTGGTTATGCCAGCACACACAGCACACAAGGGGAAAGCTGGAAAAGAAAGAAGGGAATCTATGCTAAGATACACTGTCCTGAGGCATCCCTGGGGGAACCAAACCTGAGTGTAGCTCCCTGGCAGAGGAATCAGAGCTGTCACAGAAACAGGAGTCAGGAAGAATCCATGGGAGTGACGCAGCCACCGGCACACCCAGGGAACAGCAGGGATGCAGAGTGCAGCCCTCCCACTCATGGCCCTGCTGTGTCCAGCCCTGCAGGCGTAAAGGGAAGGGGTGTACGAGGCGGAGCAAGAAATGTGGGACTGGTCTTACTGAGAACTAGAGAAATATCTGAGAAATAGAGAAATAGAATGTTAATCTTTTAGTTTTGGATGAGCATAACAGTTTAGACTTCAGAAATAATCAACAGTCTTTCTGCTAGTGCAGTATTTCATTCTCAGCAGTTTCACGGAGGCTTTGAGGGAGATTATATATTTATGGTTTCCCATTTGAAAGACTTTTAGCAGGTTTACCTCTAACATATGGATCCTATTTTGGTTCTTTTGTTTTAGCACTTAATGCTTATGAAATTGCCAGTTAATGACATCCATGCCCAAACCATGTTGCTTTTTAAAGTAAAATGTCTACCAAAGGTCCGTGTTCATACTTACCACTTCTCAAGTACAGCAATGAAAGTTTTAAAGGCTTGTTACCTACTGTGTCTGGGGGAGGGAACCGACAGAATAATGAAATTACAAACAAGGGTTTAGATTAAAGCCTTGCTGGTCCTGCCTGAGACGTGGCTTGAGGCAACACAACCCCACCAGCATCAATGGGGCACCCCATGTCCCGGTGTGGTAGCACCCTGGGCATGGGTGCAGGGAGGCCCCACAGTTGTTGCAGGGAACTTGAGGTGAGGCTAGGTAGGTTGGAATTACGAGACCCCAGGGGCAGGGTGAGGGACATCGGGGACGGGAGGAGGTGGGCGAGGCTGGATGGGGGGGCACCCTGGAGCTGGGTATGGGGGGGTACTGCGGACGATGCTTATCCAACAGAGAGCATCCCCTTCGTCTCCAGTCCCTGGCTGACTTGGGATGCTAGTGATAACGGAGCCCTTTTGATGCTGACCGGATGGGCAAACTCCGGGGCATCCCCCGGCGGAGACGGCTCCGGCCCGGGGTGCTGCGGGGGCAGGCGCGGAGCTTTCCCGGGCCGGGCGGGGACCGGAGCGGGGCGAGGGATGCGGAGCGTGTCGCACACGTTACCGGCACCGCTAATCAGCCTGAGCCTTTGATTGCCCTGCACGTGGGGACGAGCCTCCGCACTTCAAAAGAGCGTGGGAAATACTGATTAAAAGGCTTTTCTCCCCCGTTGGGATCGACACCTTCTTTGCAGCCCTTCCAAGCGACAATGCAAACGCACCCACCGCCAAAGGACCGTATCTATATTTTAAGTGACTTTAGTTTCTCTTTCCCCCTCTTGCTCTCTTCCCCCCTCCTCTCCTTTCAGTTTTGGAAACACCTGGTAAGTTGTAAAATGATTTACGAAGTGAAAGTGTTAAATGAGGCCACCAGCTGTAAGACTGACAGAGCTTTATGAGTTTTATTAGGTGCCCTATTATGGAAAATAAACTTTAATCCGTCCATAAAAACAGAATCTGAAAAACATATTTGCCCTTGTAGTCTGGAACACTGAAGGTATTCTTGTGAGACGCTGGGCTTTAAAGAGATTAATTTTATTGAGACAGACACAATACACCGGTAGGACTTTGATACCGAGTCCGTGAATAGCTGCCTGTACCCGCAAGACTGGTTTTCATGGGACTAAGACACGTTTGGACACACACCTTCTGGGCATACAGAACATTTCTGGCCCGGTGGGACACTTCTGCCAGTTTAATTAGTGAGTATTTAATTGGAAATTAATGACTGAGGGACGACCTTTTTTTTTTGGAGGAGTGATCCCAGGTATCACTTCAATAGTATTGTTGTTATCATAATTATTTACGCTATACATTTTATTTCATTTATTGGTAGTTTTTTTTAAGATAATAGTGTGTCCTCCAGACTGATACGGTTTAGGCATATTAAGGTATAAGCAAGAGGTAAATTCTGGCGACAGTAACTCGGACGTGTCACCGGGATTAAGGTGGAGGAGCCACCGCGGCCCTGCACGGGTATTGTGCGCTCCTGTGCGGCCGTTCACCCGCGAAGATGCAGCCGCAGCAAGTGGCGTGGAAAACCGCAGAGATACTGATGCCTTTATTTTTCTATCGCCTTAAAGTCTCCACAGAGTGTGGCCGAAAGAAAATCGTTTACAAATTTAAATCAGAGGGTCCTATGTAATCGTTTCCGTGTAAGGGCGTACGTATCAATCAAGACCAAATTAAGTTTATCCCGAGCAAGTACTTAGACATATGGGATCCATCCAAATTTTTTTTATGTATATAGTGATTTTCGGCGTATCGCCACAGGGCGCTTGGTGTGCGGGACCGGTGAGCCGGTAACTAACCGTGTTATGCCCGAATGCACCTCCAGCCACCGCACCTGAAGCTCTCCATGAGGGACAACAGTTCTCATTCGTGAATCCCATCCCATAATCTCATGCATCCGTCAGCCTGTGTTTCACGGACCGGGTTTTTATAGAAGCCTTATAGAGAGGCCATGCTGTTCCCATTTAAAAGGTTAACACGTGTTTGGAGGGTTTTTTTCCCTATTATTGTTATTATTGTTGTTAAAATGCACAGGAGTGGGAACAGTCCATGTTTCGGAGCTCCTCATTCTCAGCCTCCGGCGTCTGCCAGGGAGCGGTGACCCACGAGGCGCTGGCACCCGAAATGCGGGGGGCCGGGTCCCTCCTCTCCTCTGTGCCGGAGCCGAGCGGAGCCGCCCCGTAATTCATTAGTGGGGATGAATTGCCAGACGTGGCCCCGAGCTGGCGGGGATGAGCCAGTGATTATATTTAAATTCGCTATAATTGATTTGGGGAAGAGCTGCGGTGACAGGGATTAATTGATCCGCAAATTTATTGGCGAGATAAATCCCGCAGTTATCGAAAATCCCGCACTCCGCCGCTGGGAAGAGTGGGGGGGTCCCATACTCGGTCCGGGGGAGGGCACGGGAGCCCCTCGGCCCCCTCCCATCCGCCGGAGCCCCTGGTTGGTGTGAGAGTCAAGCTGCCCCTGGAAACCAGCGCTGCTCCCTCCCGGGGGAGATGGTCTCACAGCTCGTCGGGTTCCCGAGAGCATCGCACGACGGGGACGCCGCCAGTCCCTCGGTGCGCGCCTGGGACACGCAGCTCCAGTGCGCTCCTCTCGAGAAGACCCCACGCCGATGCCAGACATTACAAGACAGCTGTGGCACGGGATTAAATTCCGGTTAGAAAGCGGTTCCCCGCTCCTTCCAGAGCGCTTCGGCACCTCCCAGAGCACCGGAATCCCCTGGGTAGGGAGCGCCGAGCATGCCCCCCTCACACAGCGCTCATACACCTCTAGTATAAAACGCCATTTATTTTCCACCCCATCGCAACGGTGGGAGGGCCTAGGGAATAATTTAGCATGCATAAGTAGAGGTAATTTTTTATAAATACCATATACAAAAATAAAGACAGTATTGAGATTTCCAGCAGTTTTAACGTTCATGACATAAACAGTTTTCCCGATATATAATAAGAACAAAACATTTCCAATACTCAGCGAAAGGAACGCGCTTCCAAGGGGCAGGGATAGGGGGGTGGGAAGCTCAAGTTTTGTCTGTTTTTCAGTCAGTAATAACACTATTTTCATAATAAATCTTCTTCCCCGCGCAGCATGCCC
The DNA here is from genome assembly GCA_026770055.1 of Myrmophylax atrothorax. NCBI lineage: Eukaryota > Metazoa > Chordata > Aves > Passeriformes > Thamnophilidae > Myrmophylax > Myrmophylax atrothorax. The sequence continues at coordinate 7,769,523 of JAOXXN010000395.1, forward strand.
AGGATCCTCTTCTCCATCTCTCCGAGCAGGGAGAAATCGGAACAAGGGAGGGAGCGGGGCCAGTGCCAACCAGGAGCGGCAGGACTCCCCTGCAGCAGGACGGCTGGAGGGACAGGGATGTGCGGGGGAGCTCACTGAGACTGCGACGGGGCTCCGTGCCGGCCCCGGAGCTGCGTGTCCTCCTCGTCCCCCTCGGAGCAGTCGGAGGAGTGGTACGGGCAACATCTCCCGGCCGCCGCCGCCACCTCCTCTTCCTCCTCCTCCTCCTCCTCGTCCTCAGGTTCGCTGTCGGGCAGTTCCCGCATCCTCCTCCCGCCACTCTTGTCAGGGGCGGGCAGCAGCAGTTCCTCATCGCCCTTGTCCTCCCCTCCACCTCCCTTCTGCTTCTCGGCCTCCTGTGCCGCCTGCTCCTTCGCTTTCTTGCTACGCTTCCACTTCATGCGCCGGTTCTGGAACCAGATCTTCACCTGGGGGAGACGGGACACACACACACACATAACATCACCTCATCCGCCACCCTCCGAGGGCAGCACCCCCCACCCGCCCCTCTCCGCGGGAGCTCACCTGTGTCTCGGTCAGCATGAGCGACGTGGCCACCTCGAAACGCTTGGGCCGAGAGAGATACTTGTTGAGCTTGAACTGGTGCTCCAGCTCCAGCAGCTGCTGGCTGGTGAAGGCCGTCCGAGGCCGGCGACACTTCCCCAGCAGGTTGGACTGCGCCTGGGCTGGGAGAGGACAGGAAGGAGCGCGGAGGTGAGCGCGGAGCCGTCCTGCCGCGGCCGCGCATCCCTCAGGATGGGAGTGGGAAGCGAAGAGGCAGGAAAGACTATGTGTGTGTGACTGAAGCAAGGATGGACAGTTAACCACCGAAGCACGGACAGAGGCAGGGATCTCCTCCAGCTCCGAGGTTTCTCGGCTTTCACAATGTCAGGGGATCCCCCACAGGGACAAAAAAAAAATCCCTAAATGAAATCTTTTAAATAAAGCAAAATATGTCTCTTGATTTCCCAAGAGCCTAACAAATCCGAGACAATAAACCGAAGCCAGGGATGGCGGCGAAGGGGCACCGGGCTCTCCGGGGAGCGGCAATTTGCTCCATTTAATGTTTTAGTTAAACCTGCCGCACTCCCAGCCCGCCCATATCCGTTTAATTAGCGGGATTGCAGGCGGGCACCCCTCCGGCGGGCCGGGACCCGGACCGAGGCTGGGGCCCGCTCGGCACCGCACTGGGAGTGCCGGGCACCGGCCGCCCCTCGGGGCATAAGTCAGCAGCGATGTCTGGAAAACTGCCTTTGAAAGAGGAGGAAAAAAAACCACCAAAAAACCCCCAATGCAGTTTACGTGTTCAAAAATAATGAACAAAATTAAGGATTTATAAAAGAGAGGGAAAAAAAAAGACTCAGAGGTGGACCGAGTCCCTTAGTGGGGCTCTAACATTCCCAAGGCAGAGCTACGACCCATTTCTCGGAGTATTTTGATACTTTGGCTTATTTAGTTTAGAAAAATCAAAAACCTGGGAAGGGGCGGCTCCCGCTCGCCGGCCGCGGTTGGTGGCAGCTCTCTAGAGCGGCAGAAAGAAAGGGACAGTGTCCGCTCCCGGCCGCAGCGCCCGGGAGATTTTCTCACTGCGGTGCGATTTTCCGAGGTTCCATTCTCGTTTCTTTCGGTTATTTATTCCCTTCAACCCCTTGTTTGAGAGGCAGGGCTCTGACAGATCTCTTAATTATTTTTTTCTTCCTGAATGTTCCAGTCTAAACAACCCCAAATCGAGTGAAAACAATGGACTTTTTTGTCTGCGAATGTGCTTGCAGAGTAGGAGAAGGAGGGGGGGAAAATAGCAATTCTTTTGCTGGCATGATTTTCGTAAAACTACACCTCCGGTATTGTTAAACCGGCCATTCCCACCGAGAGCTCACACCTCTGAAAATGATCTTTGCTTAAACCAGATGCACGCAAGGTCCCCATCGCCGGGAGGCCTAGAGCTCAGCACCGCGTTTTGCTGGAACTCCGGGATTGCCTGGCTCTATTCAGCACTCCCAGCCTTCCCTGGGCCCAAACCTAAACCCTTCTGCCTGTACTTCTTGTCTGTTCGTAATCCCCAGACAAGGCAGAACCCCAGATCTTTAGCTGACCCCAGATCCTTCCTACGCCCCTTTGCCCAGAAAGCCAGACATCATTACTAAAAGCTCGTTTCCGACAAAGAAAAATTAAAATTAGGAACAGTGGGTGAATAATGCGACTTGCCACCCCGCTTTAGGTGGGCTACACTGAAATAGGGATTTTGAGGGACACCAGAGGTACTGCTGCCCTTGCCCTGTCCCCACCATTTCCACCTCTCCTCCCCGGCGACTTTTGCCCTCCGGGAACGGGCGTTTTGCAAAGGCAGGGAGAGAATTGCCACCTTCCCATTTAAGCTGCCGTGAGAGGCCGAGCTGCCCGGGCTCCGCAAGGGCCGTGAATGGCGAGGTGATCGCACATCCCCGTTTCTCAATGGGGAGCTCTGTTTCTTTCTTCTAACAAATATTTTTCGAAAAATAAAAATGTCGGCTCCGATTTAACTCTGCAGCTTATTTAAGCGGGTGCAGTTCTTCCCCCTCGGAAGGAGGCAGCTCCCGCTAGGCCCCTGCACAGGGACAGGGAGAGACGCGGCTGCCCTGCGGAGAGAGGCGAATACTCACAGTTGAAGTCGGGCATCTTGGGCAGGATCATGCCGGCGGTGGAGGCCCGCAGCCACTGGTCCAGCTGGAAGGTGCCGGCGCTGAGCTTGATGGGGTCTGCGGCGGGGTGGGAGGGATGCGCTCCCTGCACCTGCGAGTAGGGGTAGGAGAGCGCCGGGTGCTGCCCGGCCAGCGCCGAGTACCCGTACACCGGGTGCCCGTAGAGGGCCGCCTGCGCCGGCATGCCCGGCCCGCCGGGCGCCGCGGGGTGCAGTCCCAGGGCCATGCCGGCCGCCGAGGCGTGGTGGTGCGGGTGGGCGCCCGCGCCTGCCCCGGGCAGGAACCCGGGCTTGGGGACCAGGGCGCAGTGCGCGGCCAGGAGCCGAGGCGGAGAGGGGCTGTCGGTGCGCAG
>JAOXXN010000395.1:7786663-7800825 GCA_026770055.1 Myrmophylax atrothorax
ACTGAGATTGGCCGTGGCACTGAGTGCCATGATCTGGTAAAGGGACTGGAGTTGGACCAAGGGTTGGACTTGATGATGTTGGAGGTCTTTTCCAACCCAATCAATTCTATGATTCTATGATTCTATGATCCCCAAGAGTCACACCATGTGTCTGAGAGTCCAAACGCTTCTTCAACTCCGTCTGATTTGGTGCTGTGACCACTTCCCTGGGGAGGCTGTTTCAGTGCTCCACCACCATCTGGGGGAAGAATCTTTTTCTAATATCAAAACTAAACCTCCCCTGACAGAACTTCAGGCCATTCCCTCAGGTCCTGTCACTGGTCACCACAGAGCAGAGATCAGTGCCTGCCCCTCCTCTTCCCCTCCCGAGGAAATTGTAACTGCAATAAGGTCTTCCCTATCTCCTCTTCTCCAGGCTGAACACACCAAGTGCCCTCAGTCACTCCTCATATGGCTTCCTCTCAAGGCCCTTCACCATCCTCATTGCCCTCCATGGACACCCTGTAATGGCTTAATATCTTTCTTATGTTACAATGACCAAAACTGCACACAATATTCAAGGTGAGGCCACCTCAGTGCAGAAAAGTCAGGTTTGGGGATGACCTAGAGAGATTTTGTCACCTGCAGCTTTAGTGGATGCTGCTCAGAGCTATCTTGACAAAGCAGAGAGAGATGGAGAGGAACTCAACGCCAGTGACTGCAACAACAGTGATACATTGAGATGCTCAAGCAGGAAAAGGCAAAGCCCCTTCCTGGCATAGTCTGTGGCCAGTGTGAGGTTCACAAGGCTTTGTGGGGAGTTTTCTAAGTTAAGTTTCAGAGCTGGCCTCCCAGGTTTTGCCCTGCAATTGGCAAGTTTGGTTTAATCACAGCTAAGACAAACAGGTATTGTCTCAGCCTCATGCTCATCAGGGCAAGGAACTGAGAGAAATATGAAGCATTCCTGTAACATGGAAATGTGTCACTACCTGCCATGCTGAGGGGCTGAGCAGGGGCATCTTGGCAGGCTACGAAGGGCCCAGCTATGTGGACCTGGGCTCCAGGTAGGCAGGGGGCAGCTGGCACTCACACTGGCACACCCCATCCACAGCAAGGATGCTGGGGACCCACCAGCATCACAGAGCATTGCACTGTGGCGAACAGGAAACTCCAGAAAACCAGTATTAAAAGCCATCCTTGGGCCAAACCTCTGGCAGTGAAGAGAAAATGAAAGCTCAGGGTGATGCTTTCTCTAAACAGTCTGTGGGATTTGTAGTGACATTGACTTGTCTCTGGGATATACAAACTTGCCTTTTTTAGCTCTGCTATTTGAAGGATGTAAATATTTCCTGGAAGAATAGTAGGTGCATAGATAATGACTCTATTCCAAAGAGAGCCACCTCTTCCCAGCCCCTGGAGACCTGGGGGGCACTGGTTGAAATACTGACCTTGCTGGAGAGTTCTCCACACTGTTGCTTTCCTGCCTGCATATACCAACTATTGCACCACTGTCCAAAATGGCTCTGCCAGGCTATTGCCTGTCAATACAAGTAACACACAGCAATGCTAGAATGGTGTGATTTCATTAAAACAAAGTTACCTTGAGTGGACCAGGAATTCTTAAGGCTTAAGGACCGATATGCTTGTGGACATTGTGACCCCTCACTGCTTGCTTGTCTCCAGCTCCAGTGTTGTTGATTTTGCTTCCACCACAGTCAGTTTTAGTGGGTAGGACACCATTTGTATGTTGAGTAATCCAAACTCTTTAATCCAAGGCTATTTGCCCCCAGAGGGGTTTAGAATTTTCCTAAAAGATGGCAAAGAGCCACTACGTTATCTTGAATCGCAGTCTAGTTCCAGAACAATCAACTCTAAGTTGTTTAAGAAGGCTGGGTACATTAAAGTGGCTATAAATCAGCATAATGAAAACAACAGTACATACAGAAATTCATTAGGTATCTGGTAGGCTGGGGTATTATTTTTTTATTCGGTGCATTTATGCTTTATGATTGTTCTGCAGCATAAAATTCATCTGATGGATGGGAAATTGCAAACTGCTGCCACCTCTCTCACAGTAAACAGAAAGCATTTCAATAAGTAAATAAATAAATAAGTAGAATAAACACCTCAATGTTTTATTATAATAAAGTTACTTGAGGCCAAGAGTTCAATAAGGAGAATTTATAAACATATCATTTCAGATCTTGGAAGGATTTCAACGTAATTTGCTTGTGGTATGGTAAGTGAGGTGAAATCCATCTACAAGTCTCTCCGGAATAATAAATATATGGAAGTGTCTCTTTATATTTGCTATGAATTTACTGTAGCACAAAAATGCTCTAGACTATCCAAATCAAATATGCATGAATTTTGGGCAAGGAAGGAATTCTTGATGCACTCTATTCTTAAATAAGATCCATTTTATGTCTGCAAAACACAAACCTTATTCTCTCTTAACTCTCTTGACTCAAACGGTGACACTTGAAGGGTGAGGGTTTGAAGAATCAGGCCCCAGGGCTCCAGCCTTCAGCAATATTTTTGAATATACTTTCATCTAAGTTGACAGTGTAAATAAATTATAATAATTGAGACTTCATTTTATGTCCATTTGCAAATGAACATAGATTTTTCAATTTATCTAAGTAATTAACCTTTATCAGCACTGCTGGCTGTAATGCAATGACAATTTTATATCCAAATAGACACAGGTGTTTATCTGCAGGTATTTTGGACCTGGTAACCAAGTCTACTCCTGAGCAGATTCTCTGTTGTAGAGGTGGATATGGCTGAAGGGTCATGTACTACAAAGCTCCCCGTTATGTTTTCAGCAGCTGCCTCTGTAGGACAGTGAGAGATGGGGTGGCTGAAGGGAACAACTTTGCTAGAACAGGATAGTTTTTCATTTAGTGGCACTGCTGAGACTTTCACCTTTGCTGCCATTCACCACTGGAGTTAAATTAACCTATTTAAGTAAACACAGGACTTTGAAACGTTGCACAAGGAGTAGAAAAAAAGAGGATGGCCATCCAAAGTTTCTGATGAAGTTTTATTTAGGGGAGGTGTTAGTAGATGTTACAGATCATTTGTCCCACTCCAACAGAAACACTGCCTCCTTTCCAAAGATCTGGGTTTGGGCTCACTTCCTAGGGCTACATTGTTCACTCCCAATAAATTTCCTCACTTGGGACTGATAGCCAGTGGCTCTCCAGTCTTTGGTATGTCACCTCTTCCTATTCCACCCATATGAAAAAAGGGTCAAAAAAGGTAAGAATTACCAAGGCCAGCTCTTTTCTGAGATCTGTAGCCATAACTTTTGTAGTTGCCCCTGGGAAGTGGATCTGCTCACAGGCATGCTCAGAACGGAGCAAAATGAGCTCCACTTTCAATCTGCAGTTTTCCAGTGACCTGCAGGCTTGTCCAGGAGCTCAGAAATCTTGCCTTTGAAAAGTTTATTGATTTGTTGCCTGTGTAGTCTTTCATATTCTGCAAAATCATCTGTTCTGACTAAAACTTCACACCAATCACTCAGCTGTGGAGGCATCAGCACCTTCACACCCACCTGAGGGGTCATATCTGCTAATGGCCCATTAGGGACTGGCACAATAGGCAGTTGAAACACATAGACCATCAAAGATTCCAAAAATATCCCATTACTTACAGACTTAGATCACCCATTGTGAAACACCTGGCCCTGGGGGAGGTACTGGGTGTTCTCACCTGAACCTGAGCATGTGTAATCTTGGGGGTTTGGGACTGGGGGTGACACTTATCGGATCCAGAGGAGGACCAGAACTCAACAGGACTGTGACTGCCAGTCTTGCCCAGACTGTGACCATCATCCTCACCAACATCTTCTTTGCCTTTTGCTTTGTACTCAGGGGGACCACGTGTTGCTCAGCACAGGGGCTAAAAAGCACCATTCTATTTGTGCCCCAGGATGCCGAGTTACACCTCTGTCTTTTGTGTGCTAAACCCAGTTTTTCTCTGTATCATTGTATTTATTGTAATCTTTTTAGCAAATTATAACTCTGACTTGTAATCTCTCTTGAGTTGGGTTCATTTCTCCTGCCAATTTACCTTTAAACCAGCATGCTTTTATTTAAAAAAAACAGTCTTAAGAATAAACCTTCTGATCCAGACAAGCAGTAAGGCTGGAAATGAAGGTGATGGACAGATTCAAACTCTGCTTATGGATTGGATTATATCAGGGACATCAGTTCTCCTGCACAAGCAGCCTGTAAAGCATGAAGGGATATATTCAGAAGGAGGGGCTTGAAGTCTAATCCAGAAAAATAATTTTTAGTAGATTCGGGGAGAAAAACATCAGTCAAAGTTTACTTAGGTATCTTTGATCACACCCTGGGTCTGGATCAAGGGCTCCTCAAGGTCTTTGACAATGGTATTTTTTAAGATCTGACAGCAGCTCCAGGTTGAGCTGCTGAAAGCCGGCTATGTAATATAATTGATTTTTAAAAGTACTGTGAGCTATTCTGGCCTATCCAAGAAAGAGAAAATGTCCCTTCTATTCTCCTGGCTTACAAATTGTTAACTAGATAAAAACACAGATCATGACAGAATTGCTTTCCCCTCTCTTTTGGAAATGAATGACATTAAAACATTGGCAATCCCCTCTTGCCTAGGTTTTGAACTCTCAAATCCACGTTTAAGCATACAAGGCTCTTTCCATTGTGAGAGGCAAGGTAAGCACTTAAATATTTGGGGGGTTGGCGAGCAGGGGAAAAAAATCATCAAAGCCTACAAATATTAAACTCTTGAGAAAGCAAGCGACATGTCTGCAAAAGAGGAATGCAGTGAAAAGGAGCCTCTCCTCAAGAGGAGAAGCCATAGCAGAAAAGAGTCACTCGATTTACTCTGAGACCACAGGGATCAGGATGGTAACCCTGTGTCAACTTCTCAAAAAGACAGAAGTGGAAGAAGGTCTGATGTCCCACCAGATCTGGAAATGGGAAGTATGGAAAGAAAAAGTTGGCAATGACTGAAATATGCACAAAATAAAAACTGCAAGAGCTTTGAAATCAAAATCCCTGGAGAAGGGATTTACTCTGTTTACCAAGCCTAAAGAATCAAGTGGAAAACCTCAGTTTGGTCTGATTAACAGTGGAAGTTGCTGCTGCCGATGAGGAAGAGGAACCAAAATACATATCCCTGGAACCCTGATCTCAGTTTAAGGAAACTTTTAATTTGCTCTCCCTGGACAGTGTATGGCTTGTGTCTATAGGAAGTGTGTTTTCTGTCCTAGTTCCAAGTCACCACATGATAATCAAATTTTGCCAGTGAGAAACCTCATTTTCTTTACCAGGAACAACCTGTCTTGTGAACCATCACATTTCTAATGCTCAAAGTTTTTACCCTGTCAATCTGTCACTTGTGTGACACATGTCAGAGACAGCAAATACTCCATGAAAACTGAGTTTTTAATTTGTAAACATGTGCTGGAACTGCTGACCCAACTGTGCAACAACAGCTCCCAGGTCATTTCTGAATGACTTGCAAAAGAGAAGAGTTAAATTTTTCCAGCAAGAAACTGCCTTCAAGTTCTTATTTCCCTTGAGCAGAATTACCCTCTGTAAGCACAGTGGGTGTTACCTGGGACTGGGACTGTGACAGGCAAATCTCATGGCTGTCTCACTTTTCCTATCTGTGGATCAACAGTAACTTTATGATGTGAAAGTTACTTTGATTAATGAGTCTTGCTTATATTTCAATAGCTCTGGATGGGATCCCATGAACATAACATGCCTGGTGGTCCTAATGCTACCTCAGGTGACACTGACTTACTTATTTATGAGCAGCAGTTGCCTCTGATAAAAGCACCAAGCCTCCTCCACAGACCTTCTTTACCAAACCTGGCAGCCACCAGCACTTGCTTATGTATGAGACCTGGTCCCCTTCCCCTTGGGGCAGGTGAGTTCTGAAATCAATTGATTTTTGTTCCCCTTTATGACCAGAAACTCCAACCAGGAGCAGGGAAACATTGTCTCCTGAATTGATGTGTTTCTGTCAAGCACTTTGTTAATTGGAATGAAAACTTTCTGCTCAATTCTGGTGCATCCTGACACCAAACTCTCAGCAGACATGGGGGATGCACAGACCTAAACCTGAAGGTTACAAACTGGCACAGTCCCAATGAATATAGTCAAGACTTCCACATGTTTCCCTTATAGATCAGTTTAACTAGATATAGTCAAATCCAGTTAACTAAATATAGCTTAACTAGAATCATCAAGCAAAAGCAACAACACAACCTGTGCAAGAGGCAGGGATTGTTCTTTTGTTCTGTGCACACTGCCTGGGGTGAAGCAGCCCTTTACGCTTCCTGACAGTGTTAGAAATTAATATAAAGTGAAGACATATGGATTCATTCTCCTCCCAACCATTGTCAAGCAACCTGGGAGCAATTTCACTAAAATCAGTTGTTATGGTCTAAAGGTCAAAAGCTCAGGATTTTTATAAAACTTGGTCTGACAAAGGAAATATTTCTTTGTTCCTGGCTGATTCTGATTTGCTGGGTTGTCTCTGTGCTGCCTACTCCAGTATCAGCGAATGGGTTTCTCTCCAGACATTTTCTCCATAAATTTCAGAATATCCTTGCTGTTTTATGTTTTTAATGTGAGCTGAATGTTTGGTAGTTGTAAAAAAGGTCCCTGCTACAGAAGAGCAGTGGACAATTGCAAGGGAACATGAAATGGCTACCTTGTGATTAAGGAAGTCTTTGTGTTTAAGTCTGGGTAATATCTCACTCTCACTGAGGTTTAATAAAAATCAGCCAGTCAAAAATGGTGACATCTGCATGTGATCAGTGACCTCCACATTCCTGACGTAGTTGAGTTCATTATCTTTCTCTAGTGAGGAAGATGGGGGTAATCATTGGATTTGAGGGTGTATTTGTGGATCCTACAAGTTATGAAGAAGAGATGGGGGATTCTCAAGCAGGTGGTAGGATGGTGGGTAGTTGTGGTCACTGCTGCTTCTGAAGAGAAGTTACTCAATCCTCCTGCATGAAACATATGAATCCAAGCCCACTGAGGTGGACCTGGAATATTTGTGTGGACTTCATTGTACTTAGACCAGAGTTTAGAGCAGGCAGGATGTCCCCTTCCTTGGACTCCATTTCTGAAATGCCCACACATGGAAACTGCACTGCACAGAACTGAAATTGGCCTTTCCAAATGCTACCTGACCCTCTGTCTTACTCCCTGAAGTCAGACCTGCACTTACTATGGGCATTCCTACCCAGCAGCCTTCTGCTGCTCAGCCGCGCGAGCAGGAGAGGCAGAGGAGTGACCCCGATGAACTCACCCTCTTGTGGGCACCAGCCTTTGCTCCCTGCTGTTCCACCTGGAGACCCATTTACCTGTTGTTACATAAAGCTGTCTGTGCACAGGGACATTGCCCTGTGCCGCTCCTCCTGTCCTGGTAAAGTGCTCATAGGAGAAGCTATTTGACCTTCAATAGCTAGTTCCAAGGGGAAATGTTTGCACTGGCCAAGCCTCATTCTTATTTTTTTTTTTTTTGAAATTGAGCCCAGGACTCCCTGGAGGGAAGAGTCCAAACTTGCTGAGCATTGGGCTGGCCATTTGGCTAGGAAGGGTAAAAAATGTTACAACCTCCCTGGCCAACATATGCCCCAGGCTTGATTCTGTCTGAATTTAGTAGAGACAGTTAAAGCCCAAGCCCAGGTGAGGTGACAGCTGGTGAGGTGGGTGGAGCTGTCTCTTAATGCCCCCAGACCTGTGTTTTACTCCAGAATACAGACATAGCTGTACTCATGGGGACACTTCTGTGGGGTCTGGTTCAGTCCTGACATTAGAATACCAAAATCTTCAGCCTTCCACTGTGATTTAGAGAAGTCAGGTGAACCTTATTTCAACCTTGTTCTTGGGTTCTAAGTGGTTGTTTCATTTAGGACATTTGACTAAAAGCCCTTTTCATGGAACCAGCTCCCGCAGGAAAGATGCCAGCAATTAATGAAAGATGATAAAATAATAAAAGAAGTAATACATTAACTATATTATCCTTGCACATTTGGGCAGTCCTTTTCATTATATCCTCTTTATGGACATCCTCCAGCAACAGTTGAAGAGCTTCTTTATTGCTGTTCTGGTGGCTGTTTTGGTTTCTAGACATTAACAAAAGTTAATGCAAAAGTTCTCTCTTACTCTTCCATTTCCTACTGGTAGATTTGATCCAAATAACCAAAACCAAAACCAAAACCAAAAACCCAACCCCCCAAAACCCACACCAAACAAACAAACAAACAAACCCCAAACCAAAAATGTGGCATGTTGCTTTTATAAAATTTCTCTGTGTATGAATACTCCTCTCAAAAGGAATTTGGATCTTTGACTTGCTTCTTTTTCTTTCTCCTTCCTGCAAGTATCCAGAAATATTCCCTATGGATACAGCTGTGTACTCTTCTGCTCGAGTAGCACAGCACTATGTAGCCATAGTAGCCACATTGTTTGTGCTGAGACAGTATTTTCTGAGCAGAAAAAGCAGACTGAGTCCACCAGCCCACAGCACAATGACTTCTCAGCACCTTGGAAACAATATCGCTATCGCCCCCGGGCTAGGGGGGAATCACACTGGCAGTTCAGGGCAGATCCCTCTCACACAAACTTTGTGGCCCTGTAACTTCTTTGTGCTATTTCTTCTAGAACCAGCAAAAACGCTGCTCTGGAGGCTCCATTCAAAGCTTGACTCTGCTTTTACACAGATCAGAAGTAGCTCTCCATGGAATTCTGAGTGCTGGCATCAAAACAGGGCAGCAGGTGGTGGTTTTGAAGCCTGGGTTTATTATACAGGCTGGATTATTTAGAGACAAGAAATGTAGGTAAGGTCCAGTGCAATGAGAAAGCTAAATGCATGTTACATCACTCATTCATTAATTCCATTCTCCCCAAATGCCTTCTGACAACTCCTTAGGAAAGGCAACAGCCAAACTAGGTCTGGGAGGAGGTGGTTCCTAGGCTGCCTATGAGCAGCAGTCTGGGATGCTTTGCTGCCTGATATGTTTATATATTACACAGAAATCAAATGCTTCACCTGAGTTGTCATTCTGCAATAACCCTGTGGCTACAGAGGTTGATGAAAACTGCCATGGGTTCTCAGTGTTACTTTTATTTTGCCTATTTTTTGCCAACTGCATTTCTTCTGAAGGAGTTGTTGTTTTAGCTCCATATTTATAATTTTAAATCCTCAACTATTAAGCAGTATTTTGCCAGCCTGGAAGAAGAATGTCAATGAATTGTCAATTCTTTATGCTGAATAATTGATTAATTGGCACATTAATCTCTAAATCAGCAGCAATAAATTCTATCACTTTTAATCTTGACCTAAAAGTACTAAACCACTTCTAATTGCCACTGTTGCTGCTGTAAAATGACTGATTAAACTGCATTCATTTCATAATCTTTGTTGCTCCTGAAATGTCTAATTGAAGTCACATCAAGTGACTCGGTGCCAAGAAAGGAAAGGGACCTTGCTTTTGCTTTCCCTCAGGAATTACCTGAATGGGAAAACCTGACATTTTCTCCTGTCAGTACTGGACACTGGCCTCTAATTTTAATTTTTGCTGCAATGCTATTTACTGCCTGTGTTGAGTCCCAGTGTGCTGGATGTATTACAAACCTGAGACAGAGAGTTCTAAGCCTGAGAGTTGAAGAAGAACAGAGAAGATTAGGAAAGGACAAAATGATAATGAAGGACCATAACAGACACCAATTCCAGATTATGAGAACTTTTGACAAGTTTTCGTCAGGCATCAAAGCACATGGAAGTTGTGAGGAGAGGAGGTATTTAATTTTATTTTACAATTTATGTAATTATTTTTAGCAATCCAACATTGCAAAGACCCTGGAAGTCAGCTTTAGCCTGACCTTTGTATGCATTCCTAGGAAAAGGGATATAGCCAAAATCCCACCATTATGGTGAACCATAAATCCTGGGGGCCACAGGCAGCTGGGATTAATGAGGAACAGCCCACTGGTCCAAGGATTAGGATGACCATGTCCAGGTTTCCTTTGTGCTTATGTCTTTCTTAGGCTGATCACAGCTCAGCCTGACTGGCTAATCCAGCCCTCTTGTACTATCATCATGTACAAACAGGATTTGTGAAGTAGTACTTTAACCTCGTGAAAAACAGGTTTCTGACAAAGAACTAAAACAGACCATCAGGATCCAGGCAGGCCTTCTTTGAAGTTGGGGGAATTGGGGATGTTTTCTGGCAGACCAAACACCTCACCCTTCCTGTGTGAGTTGTCCAAACTGATGAGAAACTTGAGTGGCAGCTTCAAGTTGTAAAAACTGGGGGGGGGAAAGGAGTAAAAATAATAAAAGACACAAATCCTGATGGATTAAGCTGAGGCCCAACTTCCACACTTTTGGGAACAAAGTCAGCATAAAACCCATCGAACAGTCACAATGCTTTCCATCCTAGATCCTTGGATTCTGTTCTGGTTTATTCATTATCAGCCCAAGATCTATAGATGCAGGTTTATTATCATTCTCATTCCACATACAGTTTTCAGTGAAAAAGTTTTGAAACTGTACCAGATGTGATCTGAAAGAAAGAGAAAAAAGGGAATCCAGATCACCATAGCATTGTAACCCTGATTTTAGCTATTGTAAACCTTATCCTGCTTATTGCAGTTGACAGCATTACATTTAAGTGGCTCTATTGCCTTAAACAGGGAGTCTCCAAAGCTGAAAACCTGTGTTTTAGCACACACTTAAATGAATGCAAAACAACCAGAAAACCATCAGAAGGATCAAAAACTGGCATGAGCAACAACATACCTTTTGCCTCTTTCTAACTTCCCATGATCCCAAGGATAACACAGGGAGCAGCTGAGTTCTGCAGGATTTTGGAGAGAAGTACTGGCAAGGCAGAATGAAATAAAAGGAGTGGAAGGCCACAGCTCTTAGCAGAGGTTTCTCTCAGTAAATACAGGGCAAATACCCGTGGGTGCAGATCAGCTGGATGTGTTTTTACATACATGGGAGAGAGAATATAGGTGATGGGGACAGACATAGGCCTTGAAGGACAGAGTGATTCTCATCTTGTGGACTTCTGAGGGGCTGGAAGGACAGGACACCTCCTCCCCATGCTGGGAATAATCCCACATTTTGCTACTTTGTGGTGTCCAGGCATTGTCGTATTGACAGGAACACATGGGCATTGGTGCAGGGTAAATCTGCTCCTGCAGGTCAGCACCAGAGGGCCGTGGGTGAACAATGACGCCTACTGTTGTTTTTCCATGTTTTCAAATCAGGGAAGAATACCCTTAACACTTTTAGAAAGTATTTTAGTATTTTGGTTTTTAGGAAAGGGTTTTGGGGGGGTTTCTCATATGTCATCTCTGCTTGAATTTGTGAGGAATTTCCCAGCTATAACGTTAGCAAATGGCGGGCAGTGACCAAGTGAATGGAGCAATGAACTTAAGAGGAAATAGGGCTGTGAAGCCAGCCAATTTAATCTCCTCCATGTAAAATCTTGCAGATGAGAAGGAAACTCCAGATGATGGCCATCTTTCATCAGACATTTCTGTCATTTGAAGTTTCCTCTATGAGGATTAGAAAGTATAAAAGTATAGAGTATCAATCACAACTGATTTGATTGTTAAAATGACCTCTATAATTTCTTCAGGGTTTTTTCTGCTTTCAGAATACCCTATTACTCCATCTTGTGCTTTAAAAGCAACATTAAAATTACTCTTAAGAACAGCTCAAGAATACGGAAGAAATTTGTCTTGTTTCTTAAATAAAAAGTTTCCTCTACTTCATTATTGCCTTAAAAGTAGCAGAGATTTTGTATCTTGATCATTTCTGTCTTTCCAAGGTGGGGCTGAGTAATTTGGAAGGTGCATGCTGTGGTTTCTCTGATCAGAGGTGCCAGGGCAGGAGTTGTCCGTCTCCAAAAGAGAGAACTGATGTTTTACCTACCAAATGTCAGCAACTGAAATGAAACAACTGTTAAACCCAAACCCTCTTGGAAGCCCTCTGACAGACCATCAGCACAGCTGCCAGGCTCTTGTCTCTTGTGATGTCCTGACTCACCAGCTGCAAGGCACCACGGATTGCTGGTCCAGCCACCAGCTGGCTGAAGTAGTCTTAAAACCCCCAAATAATAGCATACCCTAAAAAAATTTCACATGAAGCCCAGACTGCATAAATGCAATGGATTTCCTACCCTGAATGTCGTGAAAAAAAAAATCAAACACAGGACACAAGCCCAGTTTAAAAGAGAAGATTTCAGGAAATCTTTGTCCTGTAAAGGAGTAATTCATGGCCCTTAGAGTGCTTCATTCCATTTCCTCCTTTTCTTCTCTATATGTGCATGGTAATGTGTGTTGTAGATGGTAATACATGACATAATGCTCACATCCACAGAAGGACTGGTACAATAGTCAGAGGTCATATACACCTAAAATAGCTTAACTGGGAGAAGCAACTATGGGACTATGTGAGTTTTGGCACCACCTCCCTTCAGTGTGGAGCATGATTGTTCATGGGAAGGTGTGGGATTGATGGTGGATTTCCTTAGGTTTATATATGGTGTCAGATCCATTTCTCATGGTGCTCTGGCATTGAAACCTGTGGCTGAACATCTTCACCATGGCCTCAGAGCTGCTGTATGAGGTTGGTGCATTGAAGCAGCAACGACGGATTCAAATCGCTGTGGGAGAATCCCTCCCTCCTTCCCCTTCCATAGGAATGAAGGAGATGTTACTCTGGGTCACTCTGAAAGCTCCCTTGCATGACTTAAAAATTATAACAAAATCCATAAATATTTGAGTGCTTTTCACTGCTGGCTTGGGATCATCCTTGGTTGGTTTGCATTTGAAGCTTTCCTCTAGAGCCATGGACGCTGTAACTTTGCAGTTTCGGAATTCCACAGAGCCCCTGGCTCTTGGAGCTGAGAGAATGGCAGGAAGACAGAAGAAGGGCAAGTTTTGGGCTCAGACTGTGGCAATGGGGTGTAGTGAGGCGCTTTTTTGGCCAAGAAGCTCTCACATTGTAGGAGATGAGTTTATAACTCAGTGAAGTGCTGAACCACTCAACTGGCAAAGCTGAAGTTGCTCCTGTGATAAAATCTGTTCTCTCTGCTGCTCTCTGTGTGACTTGTGCTGGGGGAATACAGTGCATACCTTATCCTTCACAAGTGATGAATACAAAACCAACTGTATGATGCAGTATTTGCCACAACAAAAACCCCCAAAACTTGATGACGAACTAATTTGGAAAGTAATTTACAGCAGATACATTTTGGGAAGAGTATTATATGGCAAGCTCTGGAATGTAAAACTGTGGTGACTCTATAAAGGCCAACAATTACACATTAGTAAACCTTAAAATATTCCATGTCCTAGATTTTAGAGTAATCTACAGAAGGGTCATTTTTCAACCTACACACTTCAAAAATTACTGTTAGACAGCTCCAAAGAAGAGTTTTATCTGCCAATAACATTTCCAAAGGAACTGCTTTAAAAATGGTTAGAACATAATGTAATGGATTTATCTAACATTTTCAACTAATGGCTTTGGTTTCCTATGACTAAGACTTTGGGACAGAAACATCTTATTATTCATATATTAGAAAACAATTTCATTCCTATTTTGAAAACAAATGTCCATGCAAACCCACGTGATGGGCTGCCTTTTAAGTATTTATCATCAAATCCATTAATCCTCCAAACTTTAAGTCCATTTGTGATTAATTTGTCATATTAGACAGTGTTCCTTCTAAAACAATAATCAGTGGGACATTAAGTGAGAACACCCACACGATGACTTACAGATTGCAGAGTCAAGGCACAAAAAGATATTACTAAACCAACTTTTAATCCTTCTCCAAATTTATAAGATTTTTAAACAGCCAAAATTTAAAAATAGTATACTGCTCCTGCCATGGACATAATTAAAAAGGAACAATAAATCCAAGGAATAAGAGATGCTACATTAGCAGATTCACACAACTGGAATGTTCCTTCTGTCTTTGTTTTGCTGCAGTCCAGTAGCCAGATTTCATAGCAGTAAATCTCTGAAACACATTTTTTTACCTTTAAAACTGCTTTTCATATGAAGGCATCAATACAGGGGAAAGATGACCAAAGCTTCGGGGGTTTTTTATATTTTTAATAGACATTTTTATAGATAAAACC
>JAOXXN010000395.1:7824891-7835488 GCA_026770055.1 Myrmophylax atrothorax
GCTGTGACAGTCCCGAGGACTTCACTGTCACTGTCCAAGCTCGCTCGGCCGTGGCAAATGGACCTCAGGACTGAAACAGTGGGGCCAGTTCTGCGCACGCTGAGCCTCACCTAAAACATCCACTGCACAGGCTGGAAGGGCACACACACCTGGGGAGAGCCCTGCCTGAAGCTTCATTCCCGAAATCTGGCCATACACAGCACATATCTGGTGTAGAAAACTTCTCAAACTGGGCTTTTCATGGTCCTGCACCTTGTGTGGGAGTTCCTAAGGTTGGTTGTCTTTACCAACAATTATTGTTGGAGAAAGCAGCAGGTGGGAAAGGGACTGGTAGAAATACAATAAAAGTTGCATGAAGGTCACCAACAGTTTATTCCCTGCTCTGCACTTGAGAGGACAGGCTCCTGAAGGAAGAAGACATAATCTTTAGCCATAGTTACGATCTGTGTTTTGTGAACAAGAACAATAGTGTTATTTGACTAATAATAATTCTTTAAAGGTGGATTTACTTATCCGAATATTTTATTGTCTTAGGAGAGTTCCTCTGTTGTTTTTAATTTACACTTTACCAAGTTGTTTTTCTTCACAAGTACTCAAAGTAGGTGCGTAACTGACTGAAAACTTAAACTTCACCTAGTTTCTGGGGAGTGAGTTGGTTTAGAGAGTTTAGAGACTAAATTCCTGATCAGTGCAAACCTAGGGATACACGAAGTGAGGATATCCTGCCCTGACGTACCTCCCTCCTTCTTCAAGTGCTTAAAAATTAAATTTGTTTCTCATAAGCCCTCTGGACACTTATTTTACTTTACTAATCTCTTGCATTTACTGGATTTCATTGGGGTGTTTTGTACCGTTCTTCTCTTCACTTGAACATGGAAGTTTGTCTTCCTTTTTCTGTGTATTGTTCCGCCTTTTCTTTCAATTCTCACTTTACATGATGCTGCTGCACAACAGTCGCTTCTAAATAGGGACATTTAGTAACTCCTTTAATGCATTGGGTATCAACTGTTCAAAAGTCCTGAAACTCTTTCTTAGTTCAGTCAATTATTTTGTCGTTTTGTGTGTCCAAGGTCAGTCTTCTGCCTCATGTTACCAGGTAGACCTGGTGCTTTTCCTGCTGCTTGAGTGGAGATCCATCATCTTATGTATTGATTTTGTCAGGATTTGTTTGTACTGGGTTTAACACATGGAAAACCCTGTCTTTAGAGGGCAGTAGCTGTACTTAGTGGTGTCTTTGGCCATAAATACCATCTTTTGAGGAAAAGATGGTTAACCTTCTTGTGGGATTTTTTCTTTAGGCTTGCTCCAGTAAATGATCTGAAATACAAACCCAAATGCAAATTACTTTTTTTACATTCGTGTTAGTGGTTTGTGCTGTGAGTGTTTCTATCCTAAAGAAAGTAAGATAATCATAACTTTGCTTCCTCTGTATCAGGTGAAAAGAAATGCAGAGGAGTTTTGCCCTCATGTGTTTCAGATGTGGTTGAGTATTTTATAAACATTTGTTTGTCGACTTCAAATTGATTTTTATGTATTCAAATATAATACAATTTTCAGCTTGAGCGTGTTTTATTTCTTAACTTCTCTAGGCTAATAAGGGGATAGGGAGAAAAAGGATGTCATTATATGTGTCAAAGTGGCAAAAAAGGAAAATTGTTTCCTTAAATCTATTGTGTATTTTAGTCGGGGTTTGGGGAGGTGCCATGGTACTGTTGAGCTCTTGTTGTCTGCACTGAAGCTGAATATTCTCCATCGAAATTGAATTATTTTGTATACTTTCTTGGAAATGACACAGAACCATCCAGTAGAGATTGTTGCAAGCAAAGCCTTGTTTATATGTGTAATGTATGTGTACTGATTTAAAGATTTTGGTTTAAAAGCAAATGCACAGGTTTTCTATTTCAATGATACTGTTTTTTGAGGCCTCATGAACATTTAAGTGCTCTTTTCTTTTTTGCTATTGGAGAGATCACTGCCCTGAAAGTTTCAATTTGTATCCTTAACTTGGGTGAAGAGTTCATAATTTTAAAAGAAAAAATTCATGTCATTTGTACTATGTGTCTCTCTTGACATCTTTCCTGGACAAATCCCAAGGAAAAGGATAAGTAAATATAAGAGCTTCATGCTTTTTTACATGTCAGACAAAAGCGTGGGGCCTTGGAACAGGATGTGATTGCTTTGAACATGCCACAACTTGCTGTGTGTGGGCAGCTGGGTGTGCTCCAGGCAAGGAGAGCACTCGGACACTTGGTCCTGTCTGGTGGGATCAGGACCTGAGGGCACTTTGGCTTCGCCATCTGTAAATGGGTGTTGCTTGCCCAGGTTCTTGGGACGCTGAGAACACAACCCTGGGCAGGGATCAGTACAGTTTGCTGCTGTTTGCCTGTCCCTTCTCACAAGGACACAGCTTCCCTCCGTCACTGTTTCATGTATTTGTTAGCAAGGAGAATGATAAACACCTACGTTTCTCCAATCACAGAATCCCAGACTGTGCTGAGCTGGAAGGGACCCACAAGGATCGTCGAGTCCAACTCTTAAGTCAATGGCCCTCACAGGGAATTGAACCCAAGACCGTGGCATTATTACAACCAAGTTTTAACCAACTGAGCTAACTTGATGTATTATGGTCAATCCCTGGACCGAGGTCTAGATTAAATATCATGAATGCAGCTGAGTCGTGTTTGACTGAAAACACAGTAGTATTTTATTTGTGTCTTACAGGAAGAAAAGGCTTCTCTCCTGCATCGTACTCAGGAAGAAAGGAGGAAACGAGAGGTAAAGTAGCCTATAAGTGTTTGCATGCCCAGTGAATTTTAATTTAATGTAACATTTGCAGTGCAAAGTACTTTTGCTGCAGTTCATACTTAGTTCAGGAATGTTCTGATTCGGTTTGCAAGTTCCGGGATGCTCCAATTGGCAAAACAGTTTGACTGTTTTTAAGATGTTTCTTGGGAGTGATTTTCATCTTAAAAGAAGGCAGTTAAGAATGCACTAATTGGAAAGGGAATTTCCCCATTTATTTTGATGTTTATTGGAATTAGTCCTTGTTGAGAAAAGATGGATACTTGGCTAGTGAATTGCAGTTTTTACCTTGTTGGTAATCTATTGGTCTCAGTAATCCTCGGATCACCTTCAGTAATTCACTTCCCCAGTGTGTACCTCAGTTCTATGAAGGTAAAGTCAGAACAGTGATTCTTGAATGCACCCTAAAGTGCTTTGAAATCACCTGATAACTAAGGAGCAGCAAAAGCCGATATGTGAAGTTTTAGGCAACCTTAATACTGGTTTCTGATGGAAACTTCCTGCTATGGATAATTCAGTCTGGAATAATGCAGAGGAGGAATAGACATGGGAAGCCAAAACCAAAAATTAGTAGTATGGAATTTAAGTGCATATGTTAATTTTGTCATTCCCTGCTCCTCCCTGATATGGGTTGAAAAAAAATTGGTGTTAAAAATTATTTTAAAAGTATAACTGTGCAGGTTTTATGCTCATAAAGAAAACAGATGTTTGGCCCTTAAAAGTCTGTTTGATCCTTGCTAGATTAAAGACAAGTTCTGCAGTGACTCCTCAGTTTCTGAGCACAATTAATTGCTTTTATCTCTTCCTAACATGGGTGTATAATTGTGGACCAAGTTTAAGTGTGAAACTACTCGGATTTCACCAGCTAGTTCAGCATTCTGTGAATGAAATTTGTGAACAAGGAGTCCTTACCAACATATGTAAAAAATGGTTCGCAAACTTTTATCCATACACTGAAATATCCCTTTCAGTTGCTTCATTCTGTCTTCTGCAAAGCCAGTGCAGAGGCAGTTTGCTCACATCTCTATTTGTTCACATGCGTACAATGATTTTCTGTGGCACATTCCCACAAAATGAATGACCCCTCTGAGAATAAAATCAGTTACGGCTTTTTAAAAACTGCCTGTAGCAGAATCTTAGCAGTGACCTCAGATTTGGAACCTCTGCAATTACAGGTCACTAATTGACAGTTATGTATTCTGAGATAGAACCCATAGCTAGAGAAAAGGAGAACATGTCCCTGTGTTAGTTGACCCTCACATTGTGGTTATGAAGAGACGCTGCCTCTCTGTCACTGCAGCTCTCTGCTCATCACACCTTGACTGTAGATACTTTGGAGAGAAAAATGGCCTTTGGCCTATCAAAATTTTGATTTTGTTTCATGTTTCAGATGTAATTGAAGTCTTCAAGGACATGCTTGTGCAGAGAAGTTGCTTTAGGAACAAGAGTTTGCAGGAAAAATAAAACAGCCCTTGAATAGCAATTTTGTCTGGTGTTTGTCTAGTCAGTTCAGGTTCTGTTCTTAAATTGGATGTGTCTTTATGGAACAATAAATTAGAAATCAAGGTTTTGTGAATTAAAGGTTTACATGAACTTTCCTAAGTGTATTTTAATGAAATTTAGGAAAACATCTTTGTGTTTTATTTTGCTTGGTGGCCCTCAGAATTATAGGTGTATTATAGTTCAAGGATTGATTAGGTTAAAATTTCTCTTTTTAAAGCAAACTTCTCAGTCCTGATACTTTTCCTTCCTCAACCACTGCTTTGTAGCTCTAGGCCCATGAGCTACTATATACTTCCCTCTGTGTCCCCTAAGAAACTATATGGACATTGTTAGAAACATAATTACAGTAGCCACTTCCTGTGGATCTTTACTGTGCTGAGGGTGCTCTCAGGGAGCCCCCAGAGTGCTGTCTCAGTAGCGCCTCAGGCAAGCTGGCTTTCAGTGCCTCACAAAGTGAGACCCTGTAAAGGAGTGACTTTAACTACTCTTTCCAGCTGCTGAGGAAGACACATCATAAAAGGACTCACTTGGTATGTCTGGTTTAAAGAGGAGAGCAAGAATTTTTATTAATTTCCATATTGTGCTCCTGAGCTCAGAGCTTTAAGCCTCATTTTCTTTTGGCAGAGATACTGTCTCCAAGTAACTCATTTTTTGTTTTCTCCATATCTAAACTTGGACAGCATCATAATACTTGTATATTATTGGAATGAAAACACATAAGTGGGTCAATAGTAAATTTGCACTTAAAAACTTAAAAAGCATCTCTGGTTTATATGTATTGGATACAAGCATTAAAATATTTAACTGATGATTACTGCTTAACTTTAATTGAAAAAATCCTTTTGAATACAAATATTCTTGATAAAATGTTAGAAATTAGAGTCAGTCCCACAATGTTGATTTCAGTTTTCTTGCTTTGTTTTACAGGAAGAAAGGCGGAGGCTGAAAAATGCAATAATAATCCAGTCATTCGTGAGAGGGTACAGAGACAGAAAACATCAAGTCAGTACTTTATTTATTTATCTATTTGTTTATTTGTTTGTTTTGCTGAAAATGAGGCTTTCTAGTAATAAATAATTTCATTGAAAAATATCTCTGAGTGTAAAGAATTCAATTGAAAAAATCTTGAGTATTTGCATATTCCACAAAGTGGAAATTCTTTTTTCCATCTTGACATTTTCATTTGAAACTCAGACTTTTAGTAGACAGATGTATATTCTGCAAAGCATGGATGTAACAGGACCTCAGTGGGATCGTGCAGTATTTTTTTTAGCTGATAAAACTGATGGAAACCATTAGATACAAAGAGCTTTCACACACCAGGAAGCTTTTAATTTTTTTCCCAATATAGGTGAGGTGGTAGTTTGAGTCAAAAAGTTGTTCTTTCTGAGCTTCCACTGGGTCGATTCTTCTAAGAAAGATCTTTATCTCTTTAAATTTTCTAATTTGAGTAAACTAGATAAAAATATTTGATGTGATGTTTTTGATAAGCTCAAATTTGTTGCATGTGTACGTTCTGAGCTACAGAATGGAACTGTGATACCGTGGGTGTGTTTTGATCTCTTATCTAAGATGTGTTGCATCTGTTTTACTACTTTGCAACCTCTTTTGATGGGGAGCTAAAATGAAGTTTTAAAAATGTTGCATCTCCCTTTTAAATCATAGCCATTATTGATATTTTGATGCATGTTTTATTTTTAAGTACTCTATCCAAAGAAGTGAATTTGATCGCTGTGCTAATTTGGCCCAGTCTGGAGGAACCTTTTCCACTGCTAATGGAGCCAATTTGACTCTCTTAGTTCGTCAGTTGCTCTTTTTCTATAGACAGAATGAGGATTCCAAGCGTTTGGTGAGTACTGTTCATACCTTGATTGTAGTCCTTGTGTTTCATGCACTCTCAAAGTAGACTTTGACTTAAAAGATTTTGAAGAGATGCAAAAAAGGCTTTGTCCACTTCAGTAAATTCCTGTAAGAATTCTGGCTTTTGCTGGCCTGCAGTCTTCTGTTTTTCATTTCAGCACTATAACTTACAATCATATTTTACAGGTGCATGCACGCACACACGTACAAAATATGTGAATGAAACCTTGAAAAATCTTGTGCTTATTATTCACAGTAATTTTTCTAAAATAATACACTTCTATTAGAATTGTAATTTTTTAGCAATATTTTCCACTTAGCCCCCCGATCATCCCAAGGTATTTGGGTGATTTTTTTTTTCTTTTCTCTGTTTAATAATGTTGGCCTATCAGTTATAAAGGCACTGCCAACTTCCCAAATGTATGAGTAAATGTGACTCACAGTGTCTATTACTAATGGGCATTAAAGAATTATGGCTATTTAAAAACAAAAAATACAGATAATTTTGTTACAAGACAAAGTTATTTGTAAGTGTAATTCAGTCTTTGAAAGTTCAGTACTAGCAGTTGTGTAGATTATGTTGCATAACAGTTTTTTCTCAACTGTACATGATCCAGTCTGAGTTTGTTTTCTTTAAGTCCTCCAAAGGTATCCACAACAGCATTGAAGTATTACTGTCCAAGTTGCAG
Organism: Myrmophylax atrothorax; assembly: GCA_026770055.1. NCBI lineage: Eukaryota > Metazoa > Chordata > Aves > Passeriformes > Thamnophilidae > Myrmophylax > Myrmophylax atrothorax. The sequence continues at coordinate 7,831,746 of JAOXXN010000395.1, forward strand.
TACACAAAACACTAAACTTGTGCATATCTTTTTGCAGGTATGGTTGTGTCAGAATTTAATTAAACAGAGTTCTCAGTTTGTTAAGCAGTTGGATGGTCCAGACAGACTTACTTGCTTATTCCAAATAAAAAGACTGTTGGGGCTGTGTTGCAGGTAAATTCTTTTTTTTTATTTTTTGCTACTATATAAAAAGTGTTCAGAAATTATGTTGGTCACTTGTTTGTTTCTTTTTGCAGCAAGTGAAGTATTAAATGTAAGTTTATTTTATGGAGAGGACTGTTTCTGTTAAATCTTTGTGTGGGCCGTGGTGGAGGGTGCTTGTTCCTGTGCTGAACAATGCAGTATTCCTAAGCTCTGTTGACTTTCAGGTTCAACATGTGCTTAAGGGATGCTCCCCTAGGACAGGCTTAAGTATGTTCTTACCTGCTTTCATATAGTGTATCATTATGAATATTTGTGGAAACCAAGCTTTGTTGGGAACTGATAAGGGTTTAGAAGTTATTATCTAAGGTAGACTGATGTTTCAAGGATATTCTTTGGATACATGTTTCAAAACTTAGATTATTAAAGATGCCTTCCCTCACACTTTATTTTGAATTTAAAGCATATTAAACAGTTACATTACTGGCTTCAGCATTGCTTTCATCTTTTTGTAGTGGAAGGACTGCAGGAAGGTAAATCTGTTAAGGGGACTTGAACACCTGGGAGCTAAAGCCTAGATTCAGAAAACAATATATTTTTTCTTATCAATAATAATCTTCATCATTTCTGTGGTTACTGGTAGTTGTTATATAAGCAACTTGTTGAAAGGATGGGATTTTTAATATTTCAGTCTGTAATCAAAGATATTATCATATGGTGTTAGTTATTTATGTGATGTTCCCTGGCATTTGTTCCCAACCTACATTGCTGTGGGGCTTTCATGGCTTCATTTTTAATATGTACAGTAATATGTGTTGGAAAAACATGTATTATCCTTTGCTTCTCTTCCTGTCCATGCAATAGACCTCCAAACTTTCAAATCATTGAGAGCAAGAATTTAGTAGGATTTAAAGGCAGAGTGTCATATTCATAGAAACCCTAAAATCAGGGGTTACTATTATAAAGATGCCAACAAAAAGATGTAGCTAAACTACTGATAACACCTGGAAACCAGGTAGAAAATAAATTAATTAAAGGTGACGAATGTGAAAGGTTTTTTGTAATTGTGAAATAAGATAACTATCTTGTTAAATAATTGTAATTTAATTTCTTTTCTAGGCTATTGCAGAATTGCAATGATGACAGTCTGAATGTTGCACTTCCTATGAGAATGCTTGAGGTATTTTCATCTGAGAATACGTATTTGCCTGTTTTACAAGATGTCAGCTATGTGACATCGTTAATTGAACAAATTTTGCACTACATGGTTCAAAAAGGTGAGTGACTGGGAACTTGAAGTTCTGGGAAATACTCAAAAATTAAACAGAAGTAATAACCAAAGACCATGTTTTTTAATCACATTTTTCCTTTACCACAGACGGGATGAATAAAGTGCTGCATACACTAATTAGACGGATACGGTGCTTTTAATGAGATCACTGGTTGAGAAATCACTGCTTGCTTTCTTTGGAAGTTCTGTTTGTAAATTGAATATTGTGCCAAGTTATGTATACAGACTTTTACACAGATTTTGAGAGTAGGCGGATGTTCCCTGACAAAGTTTATTCCAGTAGCTGTTGACACACGCGGACACACACGCGGACACAGATGCGGGCACACAGAGACACACGCTGACACACGCGGACACAGAGACACATGCGGACACGCGGACACAGAGACACACAGAGACACACACAGGCACAGAGACACAGACAGAGACACACAGAGAGACAGACACATACAGATGCACACAGACACACTCACGCACACATGGACACACACGCATGGACACACACGCACAGACACAGAGACACACAGAGACACACACACGCACAGAGGCACTCACAGAGACACACGGAGACACACGCACAGAGGCACTCACGGAGACACACACAGAGGCACTCACAGAGACACACACAGAGACACACAGAGACACACGCAGAGGCACTCACAGAGACAGACACACACGCACAGAGGCACTCACAGAGACACACACAGAGGCGCACACACACAGAGGCACACGCGCACACACAGTGGCAGATCTAACCTTCAATTGTGTAAAAGTTGGTCATTGTGTTGCAATACTGTTCTCTAGAACTGTTACCATTCATTATTATTCTAAATCTAAATCACCTTTTCGTCCTGTGGGCACCTGAGACACCTTACGAAGAGATGGTGACCTGGCTTTTATTGCACTTGTACTGTCATCAGCAAAACTGTTTGCTAAACTGCAGTGGGTTACACCTGTGCAAACATACCAAAAGTTAATGAGTTGTGTAGTTACCTCTAAAATTATGTTTTGTCTCAAAGAAACTTTATTATTTTGGGAATGCCCAAAAAATTAATTTGCCTTTCTGATACTGTAGCTTGAACTGGCAAAACTTGTGGATGGAAGACAAAAGCATTTTGAAATAAACGTCTCAGATGCATCCTGATTGGTATAAAATTGGTATAAATTGGTATAAAATGCAGAAATAGCACCTTCAAATGTGTTAGCTAGTTGTTGGAATGATTCTCTGTAAGTCTGAAAGTACATTCAGTAGACTAGAGTATCTTATCCTGTTACTAAGGATTTGGTTTTAACTACTATATGTTGAAGTCACTGTGAGGAAAAGAACTAATTTTATTGTAGCACATTTATTTTACTTGTCGTGATATAGCAGAAACTATAGAAATACTTGTGTTTGTCTCATTAACTTCTTACATAATAAATATGTCTTCCAAAATGCATATATTTTTTCTTTTAATTTAATACTCAGTCCTCACAACTGATACATGAAAGTTTATCAAGATCATTAATTTTATCAAGAATCATTAATTTTTTACTAAAATGTAGTTTTCTGGTGACTTATACTGAAAACAAAAGGAAGCAGTTTTGTGCAACTACAAACGTTTTGTCTCCAGTCATTTATGATGCCTAATTTGTAAAGAATCTGTTACCAGCTTTTGTTAGTGTATGGTTTTGCATGTAATTTGTCTTTCTCATGCAGCTTGTCAGCATTGCTAAGTTACTCCTTTATGGGGATTTGCTGCATGTTACTTTGTATGTCAAATTAGGTCATCCCCAGCAAAGCATCTTAGACTGGATTCTTGATGATGTGGCTCTTATTTGTGCATTTACAGTGTTCCTGTAGTTTTGAGACTTGTGTCTTAGTTTAGGAGTTCATTGAGCAAGGGGAAGTTGGTTTAAAAAGAGTGAAATCATGTGATTCCATTTGTACTTCTGTGAGAGAAATACAAACTACCCTCTACATGTGTCTTTATGGCTTGGGGGGTAATGCATTTTATTACTGTCTGAGAGCCCTGTTTTGGGAACAGTGGTTGTGTTCTTCAGCCTGCCATGGTGAGGTGCTGATAGAATTGAGACATTCTGCCAGCAGGACTCTTACCTGTGTGGTGCAGCCATGCTTTGATCGTCATTTCTGGAGTGGAAGGACAAAATGTGACTACAGGCACTTAAAGGAGAAGAGAACACCTTTTCCTAGGTCATTATTTATAAAAATCAAATTATTCATTTAATTAGCAAGAGTTGATTGGTCTTTGAAAATCAAACTGACTCTGAATACTGATACTTGTGAATGATTTTATAATGTGATATTTCC
>JAOXXN010000395.1:7842721-7893519 GCA_026770055.1 Myrmophylax atrothorax
TGTCCACATGGTCCATACTGTGTTTTCAGGCAGCCAATCTCCCCTCCCTGCTCCCATTTCCCAGCCCTGACCTCTTGTATGCTTGGTGACAGAGAATTTTGGTGTTACAAACTAGGCACCACTCAGAGGAGATGTGGACTCAGTATCTGCGTTACTTTATTTATTCTAATAGTAATTAGAAGACCTAGGAAAGCAGCATTTAGAATAACTAACTGAACATTTTTCTTCAATACCCAAGAAATTACTGTTTAATCAGTGAAATCCGGGTTGGTTTCCTAGAAGACATTGTTTCAAATTATTTTGTCTCATATGTTGCTTCCTGCAGGGGGCAAGAAATTGGCTGAGGGAGACTTTTTCATTCCATGAAGCCTTTTATTTCTCCTTTCTCATATTATGTCCTGTCTGACATAATATGGTTAAAGTCAGTCCTGTATGTAACTTATTAATATAATTGTGGACTTACATGCTTATTTTTCCAGATGTATAAACAATTTTCTGTCTATGGATGGGTCAGTGCAGGTGTAGCTGTCCTGACAGACATTGTTCCATTATGTTCTATCTGCCAAGCAGAGTATGCCAGTAAAATTGCTACGTAATTGTAAATCAATAGTTCTGACATAAATTAAGGTATTTGAATCTGTCTTTTGCAAAAATTGCTATGTTTGTTAATGCCACAGAAGTGATCTGTTAACTAGTTTGGTGTGATTTTCTAGATTAGAATTTAGCAAGTCCCAGATAAATAACTCAAGTGTATATTATTTTTATTAGTGTGTGTTTAATTCTGCAGAAGATGGCAAATGTGGGTTTATATTTTATGGGTTGTTACTGAATGAATGAAAGCTGTGTATTTTGAGTGTAAGGATTTATACACTTGGTTTTCAGCTTTTGGGACTTTCACCAGATTTGATCAGAATAAGAATTTCCATCTTGAAAAAAAGAAATTAAAATTGTTAATTTTTTGAGAAAAGTTCTTACAGAAGCATTGTGTGTTGTGAATGCAGTGTTTTGGAAGACACAATTTATTTGAACTTCCTCTTGCAGGCTTCTTTATAGTTTAGCCTTTAATGCCAGATTCCTGAGGCATCTTTGGTATTTGATATCTTCAATGACTACACGAATGATTACGGGGTATGTATTGTGCCATTTCTGAGCTGAGCCTTTGTTAAAATAGAGCATATCTATTGAAAAGGGAGTGGGACAGTCAGAGGTGTGGTTACCTCCTATGATTTCATAAAACTGAGCAAAATCTTGGAAATGGGACAGTTGTAAATCTAGAAAATACTTATTTAAAATAAGTTGAATATTTTGTAGTTTTTGGAGTGCTTCCCAGCATCAATGTAACAAACACCAAAGTGCAAAGTCCTTCATCCTGAGTCTGTGAGTTTTATTTTACATACTTGGACTTGTGCCGAAATTGATGGTGGCAGAAACACGTTCCGGGGGCTTGAGGCAGATGAGTTACTCTCTGCTTTGTGTCTCAAAAGTATCTGCAGTCTGTAACAGTTAATGCCAAAGTTTATCCATCACCAGACAGTGAAATACTAGTGTCAAAAACTTGCAAAGAGTAACCTCATTTTGCAAGAATTGGAAATAGTTAAACTGAAATCACCCTCATTGTTATTGCTGTATGAGCCACTACCATGTTTTTTTTACTAGAATGCTGAAGGTAATACTTTCTTAGAGTGTTTAATTAACCATCTCTTTTATATTACATTTTATATTTTAAGGTCTATGGTGCCACTCCTTCAAGTGATTTCAAGAGGCTCTCCAATGTCTTTAGAAGACTCCAGCCGAATTATCCCTCTCTTCTACCTTTTCAGTTCTTTGTTTAGTCATTCCCTCATTTCTATTCATGACAATGAATTCTTTGGTGATCCAATAGAAGGTGAGTTTCAACCATAAATAGCAGAGCTTTGCACAATGTTCTTGTGTAAGGCTGGAGTTCCCTGGGCGATGATTTGCTGACATCCCTGAGGAAGGCTCTGGGCTGGCCTGCTGATGGTCCCTGAGCACTCAGCTGTCAGCTGGCTCTTTCATGGTGATTGCATTTAGAAAAAAAGAGAAAAAAATTGATGGTCTGCACATTGGGAACAGGGTCTAATATGGAAGTTATTAATCATGGTAATTTTTAATGAGTTAGTGAAGAGAATGAACTTCTGGGCTGAACCTGTAGTCTAATGTATAAATTTAACATAGCAGGAATCACAAAAGAAAACAAGAGGATATTGTAATTAAAATAATTGTGGCTGGAAACACTTCCAAGACTTGATCTCCTTTAGAAACGTTTACTAATTCTGGTTTTGGGTGATGTTTCTTTTCTCTGCCTTTAGATTTTGTATGTGAATATTACAGTTTCAATGAAATAAGTGTATTTTTTAACTAATAAAATAATTATGAGATAGTCATTTAAGGAAACTTATGTTTTATGTAGCTGTAGGTCAAAGACAATCATCAATGATGCCTTTTACACTAGAAGAGCTTGTAATACTGTCACGCTGCCTTCGAGATGCCTGTCTGGGAATCATAAAGTTGGCTTACCCAGAAACAAAACCAGAGGTGCGTGAGGAATATATTGCAGCATTCCGAAGTGTGGGAGTCACAAAGAATACGGAAATGCAGCAGTGTATCCAGACGGAGCAGAAACGGTGGATTCAGTTATTCAAGGTAAATTGTGCCCATTGTCAGAACAGACTTCAATACAATTTTCAGGTTTCTGCTGTTCTGTTTTTTCTCTCTAATGTCTTGTAACAAGGAATATGGGTTTGGGAAGGTTGTTATTTGGCATATACGCTGAATTTCAGTAACTTAATTCTCACAACTGAGACATTTCATTTGCTTCTGGCAACTCAATTTTCTTGCTGATCTTGTTTACAAAAAAGTTGCTGTATAAAATGTGGGGTATAACTTGGACTCTCATTCAGAGAAATACTTAAGTGTGTCATCACAACTTTATGTAGGTGTGAAATTCTAACAGAATCTTACTCAGGTACTTCTGCATTAGAGACTTGACTATATTGGGACCATCTGTATTGGTTTGGTTGGTGTTCTACTAAAATCTGATGGTACTACTGCTTTTGGATTTGCTGAAATACCAATGGGAAGGTGAATCTGGCTTAGCAAATGTGAACTTAATGTATGTTTTTTCTGGATACCTACCAATGTATTTCTGCTAGTTTTATCCATGGCATCCTACCTAAGACATGAGTTAAGAGAAGCTGAAAATGTTGGCAGAAAAAGCCCCTAATATAACTGTTGCCGAAAAAAAAGGAGTGCTTGACTTGTCATGAAAATTCTGCAGCAAACACATCCAGTCAGCTAAAATGGCTCATTAAAGAAGTGGGAGCAGAAGAAACGCATTTTCCAAATTGAATGCTAGATTTACAGTCTGTTTAATACTGGCGACCTCTCGCACACTAATGTTCAGTTCGAGTCATCAGCTGTCCCTTCAGGTCTTTTATCACTGCTTTTGTCAAGCTATCTATTTAATTGAAAGAAGTTAATTGAATGAAAATGATCAACTAAGCTTGTATTAATATTGCTAATGGAACTTTCTCCTTGGCCATGTTTGGAGAAAGATGTCATGCTAGACTTTAGGAAAGGCCCATTAAGGCTTGCACTTAACCTGATGGGCTAATTAAGGAATGCTTATTCATTCTACAAGTCTGAGATAGCCCCTATCCAGCCTATTCTGCCTGATTTTACAACACATTTCACTTATGAGCATAAGCATTAATAGCAGTGAGAGTAACTGATAATGTTTTGATTGCATCGAATACAGTCCTAATGCACCACTGAATCTGTAATTTGCACAGATTGATCTTATATATGTTTGCACAATTTAATTTAATTACTTGTCTTTAAATTGCAAATAAACTTTCGATTTAAAGGTCACAAGTGAAAACCTCAATATGTCTATTTTTCTAAGAAAGATGGATGTCAGGGGTATTTTTGTGTATGCAGTTCATATCATGCCATCTTCTGTTTGTGCACTTTGGTTTGTTACTCAGTCTTTGTGTAGGCTGTGTAGATTTCAGGTGAACTTGATCATATTTTGCTCAGGAATTAAACTTGCAGTGGAACTGTCTAAACTCAGAGTACTCTCACTGTTTTAAGGAGCCAGGGTTGCCTTCCATGAGCTGAATTATTTGAGAGTATCTCAAAGGCTGTGGTCCCACCCACAAAACAAGCTGATAGCAAAGCTTTCCTCATGTGCTTCTTCAGAAACATGTTGTTACAGATGAAAATGGAACGTGGCTAAAGTTAATCTCATCGAAGAGACTGCTGTGCACAGCACAGTCTCTCCTGAGGGCAGCCTCCAAACAGCTTCTTGCCAGTAATCAGGCAGCCATTAACACAAAGCTAAAGTTGTTCATTATAAATTTAAGTAGAAAACACTTTTCTTTCTTTTGCATTATGTTAAATACATACATATATCTCAAATATATGAACTTTACCTGTGCTAAAGCTTTTGCAAGCTGCCTGCAGACGAAAAGGCACATTCTTTCTTCACCTGTGCTTTTAATTTCTCTATTGCCTTTTTAAATTTTGATTCCCAACACTTGTTTGTGTATTTTCCATGCCTCTGGTGTCTAATGAAATACATTTGTGTATATATGAAACAAATAAAAAAACCCCATTTACACACATGAACACACACAAATACAGGCTTTACTCTGCGAGGTGATGGTAAATCTGGTAACAGTGAGGCTGATGACAGTGATGTGCATATTTGCCAACAGATTGGAGGTCATTGGTAAGATTGACATGTGCAAAAGTCTTCACTGAACAGAATCTCCTGGTTTTGGCTTGGTGTAATAATGAATAGCTTAGTCAACTGGTACAGATTGCATAGAAAAGCTTAAGTCATGAGTACATGAAAATTGATTTTTGTCAAATAAAATAATTATTTCAGTATCTTGAGTTAATCCTATGAAATCAAGTTGCTAATTTTGCTGAATTTTAGTTTTAAATGTTACTCACACTTGACACTATTGGAAAGGGCTCCCCATTTTAATATTATTTATTGTACTGCATCTTCCCTTTCAATAGAATACTTAGGATAATTTTTACAAAGGCCCCCTGAATTGAGGTGGCAGGTGTTGTCAGGGCCCATGCATTCTGCAGGAGGAGCTCCAGTCTCACCTGATCTGATTCAGCTTCCTTTAGCTGCTTGTAAAATACCTTATTCTCATGCCTTTCATGTGGATGGTCTTCTCTGATTTTTATTTTCCTTTAAAAAAATGTTTATCTTACTTACAGTGGTAATGGGACCACAGAGTTTCAGTGACTCATCTCACCTGCACTGAATTTTATAAGGGCAAGGTGATGGAAATTCTTGTGTAATCAGACAGTTCCCTTAAGAGCATTCTTTGTTGTGTCTTTACTCAAGATGTTACTTTAAAAACTGGATGTTAAAAGGTCTATTTTGTAGCATCGAGACACTGAATCCTTTACAAGGCCCATTAAACTCTTTAGTACTCTTGACACCTGTCCATTAAGACAGACTTTTTGCAAGATTATTTCAGAAAAGCTTTGTGTATGGGGGATTTTTCTATTAATTTTTTAGGTGCTGTACTTACAAGTTGCAAAACAGAAGGCTGCTCTTTGTAGCAGTGATGATGTCTTTTTAGGCTGGTAATTTAATATTCTATTGATTCCACTTAATTACGTTTTATGTAGTGCTGGTCTAACATGATTCAGGTTTGGGCAGAAGGTTTGCAACCAAGTATGGCAATTGTGCTTGAGACAAAGTACTTGGTATCTCTGCTGATTTTTATTTTTTTCCTGGATTGGAAGAAACTGCCAAAAAAGCCCCCTAAAATTGCAAGGACACTCTAGTGACCATGGTAACTATTTTTCTCAGCCTCCCAATTTTCTTTGGAAGATGTGAATAAACTAGTTATCTATTAAGTTTTCTCATTTCCTGACTGTATGGTTATAATAATAACATAATTAAATTTCATAGTTTGAATTCATTATGAGTAAAAATGAATTAAAGTTAGTGGTTTAAGCTGATGTGCTTGTGCTTTAGAAAAGTGCAGGTGTGTGCATCATCACCCATGTGGTTCAGCTGATCACCAAGATTTGTTAAACCCCTGTTACCAGGTGCTTTTCAGGTAAATGCTGGTAACTTCTCTTGGAAAAGGCCTTACTAAATTACTAACACACTAAAGGCCTTACTAACACATTTTTGTTTGGAAATGGCATTAATGAGAACACACTGCACGTGCATATTCAAATTACAACAAGCCACCCCACACGTATTTTTGGGACTGGAGGTGCTTTTTGTGTTTCATGTGGTAATCACCTGAAGAACATTTGGTAACCATCCTTTTTTGTGGAAATGGTCATCTTGCAATCTGCTCTCAGGCCTGTGTGGGCTGGGCCCTTCTCAGAAGTGGTTTTACTTTCTGAATTATGGTATGTTGAACACTTTAACAATCCCATGGCAGGGTTTGCTGTGCAGTGTAAACAGCTGAGCTGGTCAGACCAGAATCAGTTTCAATGGAGACAAGAACTTGGAGGGTACAGTTCACTGGATGAATTGTGAGCTGCTTCTGGGTGAGATGATTTCTGTGGCCAGCTTTGAAAACACTAAAAAGATACTCATTGACAAGAAGAGAAACTGTAGTGTGTTTTCAGATGTAGACCTTTACCCTGAAGAATATCAGCATTTGTTTTTCCATGCCCTTTGATAGCTGGTGAGGTGATGTCACCAACAGATTGCTACGACTACTCCAAGGCACTTTTAGCTGGAAATGCTTTATTATATTAATGCAGCAACCAAATTAGTTCATCTTTCATCTACTTTAGAGATGCAACTTTTACTGTTGTGTTTTATTGCCACTTGAATGTTTCTGCCTTCTCTACTTTCTGAAGTTGATGTCTACTTTTGTAGTTTGGCCATCACAGCTTCTTCTGTGGTGAGTTAGTCGAGTTTATTGACTGCAGGCAGAAATACCCACTGTTTGTTAGTTGGTCCCTCAGATTTTCCTGATGCACAGGGATACCTGTGACCTTTGTCTTGAGATGGCAAGCGGAAGTTCCATCCTTCTGTGGAGCATCTTCCCTGAAAAAATGATATACAGAAATATAAAAATCTTCCTCCTTGTGGACAAAGAAAACGTAAAAATCAGGCAAATTGTTCAGAATCTCTTGTTTTGGAATGAAAGGTAGGAAAGAATAGCTACATAGTTCTCTCTTCCAAAACACACATCTATTCATACATCTCATTTCTGAAAATGTAGGTAAGCAGAAACAAAAGAGAAAAAACAATCTATATAAAGGAACTTCGTATGAAGTTACCTGCTTAGGTTTTATTTTTTAAAAAGAAATAATTTAATATTAGTAATGATTTGTTTAGGCTTCCCTGAACTGGCACACATTTTAGGTGTGCAGTCTTCCTATGTAGTCCTGGATCTTATGGGATGAGATTTTAGTAAGCCTTTTTTTTTGATGATTTACAAGAGAACCAGGATTACCTACTTGCATTCTAAGGTATTCAAGTCTTAAGATTGAGTTTTGTAAGTTAAATAAAGTTTTCATATATTACTGATTTTCTTTAGATTATATGATTTTATTCAAAGTGTTTAATGTATATTGAATGGGTGTGTTTCTGACACTTAGGTCATCACAAACTTAGTGAAAATGTTGAAATCTAGAGATACAAGGAGAAATTTCTGCCCACCAAATCATTGGCTCTCAGAACAAGAAAACATTAAAGCAGATAAGGTAAGAGTCATGTCCTTTTCCACAAAGCCTTCCAGGTGCCAAAATTTCAATGGTAGAGTGTTTGTTTCCTGACAGTATCGCTGATGTTGATATTGCAGAGGTTGTGTGGAATAAAACCTGGACTAATGTTGCTTTTCTCTAATATACAAGTCTCATATCTGTTAAGAAATTTTTATGTTAAATCGCATTTCCAATGCACAAAGAAAAACTTGCTCTACAGTGCAACAGTGTAAGTCATTTGCGTTTATAGCAGAGAATTGAACATTTGGATGTGACTGCTATGTACATTTACTATGTAATAGTAACTTGTAATGTGTAATTAGGTAATGTTTAACTGTAAAATACTGTTAATTTATTAGGTTACACAGCTGTATGTGCCATCCGCCAGACATGTCTGGAGAGTCAGAAGAATGGGAAGAATAGGACCACTGCAATCCACTCTGGATGGTAAGATACTGTCTGAGCCATTTTTACTTTGCTAGGTCAAAATAACAGTTTGCAAAGAAAATCTACCTCTTCTAGAGCTCTGTTGAGTATTTTGTATTAAAGTCTTGGTAGCCAAAAGCAAGGAAATCTTTCATAATTTTGTTTCAGAGATTTAAAGCTGTGTATTTGTATATATGTGTGTATGTCTCTAGAATATTTAATGTTATTTAATAACAGTTTTACCCAAGCTTCTGCTGCCCTTGATGAGGGATGTGATGAGGTGGACCAACGTGTTAATATGTATAAAAGGCAGTTGCGTAAGATAGAAAATTAGTACAGTTGTGGAAGATGTAAAGAACTGAGGTTTTGCTTTTACTGTTTACTGTAAAGAAACTTCCCTATTCTGTATTAAACTGTAACAAACAAGCTTTACATGGCAAATATTGATTGCTGTTTATAAATATTGTCTCTAATTAGACAAGAAACTTAACCCCTTGAATTACTCAAAATATCTGGATTTTATGGAACTTCCAGAGAAAGATGAGAGAAGCGGAGAAACAGCAATCAGGGTATATGTAGTTGTTCTGAGATGCTTTCTCATGCAGACAGTCTGTTTCTTTCAGCTTTTCATACCTTTTTAGGTTCACTATTGTAGAATTTTACCTCAGGTAAAATAATGATTAAATCAGTAATGCTTGTGCAGATTTAATAATTAATTAAAAATGGGGCCTTTAAGCAGCAAAATGATTAATGTACAAGAACCCGTAGTTTCTCTCAAGGTACTGTAATCTTCTTGAGTTAGCTCAGCCTTATACAGTAGATCATGTAGAGAAGACTTACAGCCTTTGAATGCTGCTGTAGAGTTGTATTGAATTAAGAGCTTTGTCCAAGGTTGAAACCTAAGGACTTCTTACAATGATATATTTCAGGAGCTATGATGGTAAAAGTTTATTTTGATTACCTTATTAGTGTAGTTTCCAGATAACAACTGCTTTAGTCCAATGTAATTATTCCTCAGAATTTTGAGTAGTGTATTTTATCAGTTTAGTTTCTTTCTTTGAAAAACACCTATTTTAAGTGATTGATAATATGAAGTCTTAAAAGCAGGTGGTTTTAGCAAAAATTGCCAGGCTTCAGCAGGCCTGTGTCCTGTGGACCTTCCAGCTCCACATCAGCGATCCGTGTTCTTCCGCTGCAGCTGTGTGTGCTGTCCTGATCTCCACTGTCAGACCTGTTCCACATTTATTACTTACACATTCTCCTACTGGTCTCCTTCTCACACATCCAGCATCTCCAGCTCTCTGCCTTGTTTTCCTTCCCACAATAGCACCATTCCCTCTGTTGGTTGCCTTGCTCTGGGCAGTCGGTGGGTAAGGAATGCACGTGCTGTGGTGGGTTTGGAGCAGCTGCATGTTCTCCTGTCCTGGCTGGCTGTCAGACAAGCTGACACACTGAATAGAGCTCTCCTTGATGTATCTGTGTTGAGGTTCACTGAAGGAATTTCTCTGCTCTGTCCAGTTGAACATTTTCACAGTGCTCAGTATTTTGGAATCTCCTCTGTCAAAGTTCAGCCAATTAGCTCAAAAGGTGCATTTGGAACAAGAAGGTGAGGAAAGATGATGAAATGTGTTCATGTAAACCTCGTTTTCATATGAAATCAAGCTAAAAAAAAGTGCAATGAACATGAATGTGTGGGAACAAGCAGGTAACAACGTGCACATGACTTGTTTAATCCCTCTTGACTCCATATGGGTTAAAGCCAATTAGCATGAAAGTACTGCTGGATCACATATGGCCGTGTTTATTTGTGCTTTTTCATTTACTTAAATGGCAGACTCGTGAGCTCTAAATGCCCTCTGTATTGATGATTCCATCCCATATTTCTCTTTAAAGAAAGAAGCTGTGATGGAGAAATGCAGATAAAATTGACTAATTGACTGAAATAATTGAACTGTCGAAGTCATGTAGTATTTACCTTTGCTGTACATGCACTTTTTATTTAAAGTGCTTTTAACTGTTAGCTTAATAGGCTGCATACATTGACTTTAATTAAAAATGTTTACTAAGTAAAGTAAAGGTAATCACAGATAAGCATTTTGTCAGAAATTCCAATGGCTTGCAATGTTGAAATCTGCCCCAAATGAGTATACATAAAGTATAGTGGTGTTTTGAGTCACATCCTATTAAATTGGTGCTTAAAATTGCCTTATTAAAGTGCTTTGAGGAGTTAAAAAACAAAAAAAACAGAAAAAGAATGTTCAAGTGATGTGCAGTTGCAGAATGGCAGCAAGACACTTGTCACCACAGGTAGGAGCCAAAGGAAAAAAGTGTCCTTGTGAACTTCCAGACTGGGAAGTGACATAAAGCATTTACTTATTTTGTAATATATTCTATTAATAATCTAGACTCTGGGGTGTTTTTTCAAAAAGATGGTTATTAAAGGTGAAAATGAAACAACAAAGGAACTGTGGGTGTTGTTTCCTCTGTAGACTGAAGCCTGGGTGGACCTTTAACCACAGTGTCTGAGTCAGTGAGCAGCACTGATTACACTTAATTAATTTATGGTCAGATATGTGCTCAGCAGCAGAGTTTCCTCCCATGGTGTTAAAACAGGATTATAATTTCTACGTTTGCATCTCAGCGTTGAGTTGTTTCCTAAAAACATCGTCTGTGGGTGTAAGAAGGTTCAAGGGAGCTGCACAGGGGCTTGGGAACTGCACATGAGTGAGTCTCTCTGCTGTGGCTCCCAGAATTCTTCTCTAACATTTTTTTCCTTAAGTGCATTACACAGTTTCTTGAAGATGTTTCCACTGCTTCTGCAGTGACGGGGATTTAATGTGAGAAATAAATGCTGTCTTTCTGTTTGTTTCATTAGATTTGGTTTAATTCTTAGATTTTTCACCTAAAATGACTGGATTGAAAGTAGATGGTGGAGTTAAAAGCACAAGCTTTAAACTGATTTGATCTTTGGGATGGGAATATTGTGTATTCCTGTGATGAAAGTTCTAAATCATTGCAAATTCCAAATTGTCTTCTATCACATATTTTTTCTTAATTCAAAAGCTAAAATGTCAGGAATAAGAAGATTTTTTTTTCTGGATAAACTAAAGAGATGCAGAAGTACTTATTTTTATATGCATTTTGGTTTTAGTGTGTTTTCACTATTTATATTTCAGTTTGCCTTTAGCAACTAATGTATAAAAAAAGGTAAGGCTTTGTGTGACTAAGTAATAAATAAATTATTTTAATGTATGTATTTTTATACAAAGTAGATGGAGTCACTTCACTTGATACAAAATAAACTGTTTAAAAAATGTTCTTTCCAAAATTTTTAAAATTATTATTTCTGTTTTAAGTGGGTTTGGAACCAGCACCTCTTTCTGTATCTGAAGAACGGCAACTTGCAATTCTGACAGAGCTACCTTTTGTAGTTCCTTTTGAAGAAAGAGTAAAGGTACCTAATTTCTAATTTAATATGCAATTTGTTTTTTAGCTTTTATTTTGAGTAAGTGTGAAAAGGTCTGATGTGACTTTTTCTCTTTGTTTTTGAATAATTTGTGTTTTAGAACTCTCAAAGTTACGGAGAGAAAAGTGGAATCACTGGCACAATGTCTGTACATGTGCCTCTTTATGTAGAAAGTACTGAGGATGATATCTTAGCACAAAAAGGTTTTTTGCATATCTCTCCCCTCTTGTTCCCTCCCCTGGGTCATGCTCTGTATTGAGTTTCTGCAGTTCAATGAGAGAGAAGACAAATCACTTGAAAGTGAGTCCCAGGAGCAACTCAAAGGAAAGTAACAGCAGTGAATAACCATCTCTCATTGAATATTTAGGTCTGCACAATGACATGACTCCTCTTTTCACTCATTTCAACAGATTTTTCAAAGACTGATCTATGCTGATAAACAAGAAGTTCAAGGAGATGGGCCATTTTTGGATGGAATTAATGTCACTATCAGAAGAAATTATATTTATGAAGATGCTTATGATAAACTTTCTCCTGAGAATGGTAGGTTTATAATTAATTTATCAGCTTTTTTATAACACATAACTGTTCTTACCATGTAGTTACTTGGCTAGTAAGGTACAGGTGTATCAGCTCTGAGGTGTGAAAGTTCCTAAAAAGTTAAATCTCCTCATTTTTACATAATTAATTCTCATGCACGTGCTTCGTGATTATTGCAGTCTCATTCTCTTCCCAAGCTACTTTCATGGGGCTTTTCTTGCCATTTACCTGTCCAAATAACTGTACTTTATATATTTGTCTGTGTAGTTCATTAGATATTATCTGCTTGGTGCTCTTTGCCAGCAAATACGTATGGACTGAGCAGGATTTGCCAGGTACAACAGCTGGTGAAGGGTCTGGAGCACAAGGCTGGGGAGGAGTGGCTGAGGGAGCTGGGAGTGTTTAGTCTGGAGAAAAGGAGGCTCAGGTGGAACCTTACCATTCTCTACAACTCTCTGAGAGGAGGTTGTAGCCAGGTGGGAGTCGGCCTCTTCTCCCAAGAAAGAAGTGATGGGACAAGAGGAAATGACCTGAAGTTGCACCAGGGGATGTTTAGATTGGATATCAGAAAAAATCTTCACAGAAGGGGTTGTAAAGCATTGGAACAGGCTGCTCAGGGAAGTTGTGGAGTCACCATCTCTGGATCTGTTCAAAGAACGGGTGGATATGGCACTTACGGACATGGTTTAATGGCAGTTGTGGTGGAGGTGTTGGTGGGTTAATGGTTGCACTTGTAGATCTTAAAGGTCTTTTCCAACCTGAGTGATTCCTTGATTCTGTATATACAGTGCTGTCCAGTGCTGTACTCACACAGAGTTTAGGATCAGTGGGAATGCAGTGCTTATTGATGGCTCCTTCAAGGAGGAAAAAGCTGAATCTTGCACTCACAATATTTTATATGAATAGAATTTTCAAATTCTTCTTGGGTCTCTCAAATATTTTACAGGATTTTTTTCTTCCCCTGTCTGCTGTCTTTCCACTCCTTATTCTGATGGCTCTTAAAGCAAGACAATGAGAGTCAATGACAGTGAGACAATGAGAGTTTCAGAAACTGAATATTCCAAAACTCAAGCCAGTGATGGACTTTTGCTAGTCAATTTACCAGTTCAGTTTCGAATATAACATTAGATGTGCTTGTATGTGTAGTTAGATGTGTTTTTACCCAAGGAACATTGAAACAGGGAGCTGCATTTGCGTTTGTCTCTCACTTCTTCCTCTGCAGAACCTGACCTGAAAAAGCGCATTCGTGTTCACTTACTGAATGCACATGGTCTTGATGAAGCTGGGATCGATGGTGGTGGAATTTTCAGAGAATTTCTGAATGAGCTACTCAAGTCAGGATTTAATCCTAACCAGGGATTTTTTAAGACCACCAATGAGGGACTTCTTTACCCAAATCCTGCTGCACAGATGCTCGTGGGAGACTCGTACGCCCGACATTACTACTTCCTTGGAAGAATGCTCGGAAAGGTAAAAGCAGTGGTGTGTAATATAAAACTACAGCAGTACTGAAATTATTCAGTAATGCTTTTTTCTATTTAGATGGCATAGATGGGAAAAAGATTTTTTACACTTGAGGAGAAATAACTTTCTGATGTTGAGTCTGAACATTATTTCTAGATATCACCTACATTTCTGTTCATTTTAACAAGCTATGTATTTGAATAATACAGAGGGTTTGCAATAACGTGACTGCCAGCTGAGCAAAGTGGGCATATGTTTGCTTTGTGTATGTCCTCTTGCTTCAAGTTAAGTTGATTGAAGCCACTGGATGTACTCTGCTTATAGTGCTTTTTGAACTGGACCTTTTTGCAATATGGTTGCTGTTACATTTTCATCATTTGGAATATATAAAATTAATATTTTAAAGTCTCTAGTTGTATAAGGTGTAGAATTCTTGCTAGCATTTAAAATTTGCCAGGAGTATTTACCATACTTGAGAGCCACATGCAAATTAATTTTCAAATACTGTGTTAGGGTGTTTGTACATTTTGCATATTTCTTGAGTTGTAGTGATTGATATTTTGGTGATGTGAATGTTCAAAGGGTAACAGACACTTGTTGAGCTACATGAAAAGTGAGGGGGAGAAGCAAAAAAGAGAGGAACCATTACAAACATTAATTCTACTCAATTTTCTTTTATGGTCAGGTTTAGTCCTGAGGCTGTTTTATTCTAAACCCTTGAAATAAATTTTGTGGTGTGAAACAAAGTTTGGATTACAAATTCTATTTCAGAAAAAAAAGTGCATTGATTGCTACTTAGCCATCTAAAACTGAAGGTATTGATGATGTAGAAGTCCCATTTAACTGCCTGACTTATTTTGAAGGCTAAAACGCTGCTCACTTGCAGTGAGATTTAACATGCAGTTGGGTGTTTTTGTAGTGTAGCTGAAAGTGGTTTAAGAGGACATTGTTGGCAAACTTGAGCTGTTGAAACGATGCTGTTCTGAGGGTTGCCAGTCAACTGATTTTAATTAAAGTGACACTTTGTAAGCAAATTGACTGCTAATGCATCCTACCTACTGCCATATCCAAACTTCTTAAAGAATGCGAATTTCACATTGGCCATTTCAATAAAATGGGCTTTGAATGATGTTCCCACTCTTAATGGCAGGTGGATTCAGTAGTAATACAACAGTTTGTAATGATGACCAACATTACTTACTCAAAGCTTTATTTTCTTTCTGCATGTATAGATTTTTGGAGTGGGGAAGCACATACTGTGGCATTGTAAGGAGGTTTCTTCTCCACAAAAATGTTTCATTTCTATCCAGGAACAGAGCAGGGCTCAACTGACAGGGGAAGCTTGAAACAGTATTTTAAAAAAAAATTATTTTCAAGTTGTTAATTTCCTCTGTCAAAACAACACATTGCCTTCTGTAATTAAATTTCAAATATTAGTATAGAGACAGAAGTTGCAAAATGTGTTTTATCTCCCAAAGTGCTACAAGTATAGTTTTACTTCTGTCTTTTTAAAATCTGAGGATCTATTATTTACCATTTTGAAAGTATAAATTGTTTTTGTATTTGCAGCATGTTTAGATAAGGTAAGAACTGACAGTGTTACTTAATAATTACCTATACCCAGGTGCACAGACACCTTTTTAGGAGTGTATTTAGAGACTTGATGAATTACACAGAAAGATAAGGCACGACCATACTATTCAAAACCTGCCAGTATTGTGCTCTTGGTTAGGTTATTGAATACTCACTCATCTGTTTTCAAAAATGTGTCCATTTTATGCTTTGCACAGGGTTGTTTGAGAGCAGTAGTGGATTATTAAAAGCCCCTTTGTAAACAAAATAGATATAATGCAAAGGAAGCAATCAGGCATCCACAGCAATTTCTTATTTGTGGAAACCAGTATGTAAAGAGTTCTGCCACCCAAAACTAGCACGTAAGAAGCTTCAATGTTATCAGAAAACAAATACATTAAAATATAATAATTTATAGAATTTATCTGTCTCTTGGTAAACGTTTAATACTAATATCCAAATGCATTTAACTTTCAGTACCACAGAGTTACACCCAGTTCAGTTTTTCTTCTCATCAGGAAGTTTTCTAACAGCTTGGCATCCTCTCTGTTAATTGGTCAGTTCAGAAATGGAAACATCTGAAAATTTAAAACTTAGCTTTAAAGATGTTGTATCTAAAAATGTAAATTATTTTAACCCTAGATCAATTACTGACTATTTGAGATGTATTTTTTTAGTTAGTGAGGAAGTTACAATCTGTGTGCAGACTGCATGGCTTGTTCATGAAACTTTTATAGTCACTGAATGAGCACAAGGTCTTGTAGAAGTAATACCATGTGATCATGTAATTGCACATGTTGTCTGAAATCTTTCTTTTAAAAAAAGAGCAGGAATGAGTTTGCTTAAACAACAGCTACTCAAACACTTCCAAAGTTTACCTTTCTCAACTTTCAGTGACTTTACTCTGAAATGTAAATATTATGTTAGCATTGGTGCCTTTTAAGCATTTTCCTTTCCCTTCCTTAAAAGTAAAAGCTCAGCTCACTGTGCACCCTCCAGTGAGAGTTTCCCACCACCAGAGGGGTTGGAAACTTGGCCCTCTCATTTAGCCCCCTGGAAGCACAGCAATGACTCTGAGTCCCAGGCTTTGCCTGAGAGCTGGAGGTACCTTGGCCTGTCAGGAGCACTCAGGCAGAGGAGTTCTAGCCCCACATTCTTGTCCTCTGTGGAAAGTAAAGTCTTTCCTGGCCCATGTGGTTTCCCAGAAGAGTGGATGGTCTGAACATTCTAATCCTTCTCCTCTCTCACTGGGTAGTTTGGGGCTATGGGGAGACACCTGATATGGTTTAACTTCCCTTCCACATGCAGTAGTTGTTCTGGCAGCTCTAGAAGTTGTGCAGACTTTGCTGCTGCTGCAGGTTGGGCAATGAAGTGGACTTGGCTCAGGAGAACACAAAAATTGCTGTTTGGACAGGCTGCCAAAATTTCAAGCAACATAGCCAGAGCAAGGAAATTTGGAAGCAGCACCTGGGAATATTAAATGAGGGTTTTCTCCACTCTGATTCTTGGGTGGTCTGCTGCAAATGTGGGAAGAGGAAGGCCCTGGTTATCCATTTCAACAGAAACAGTGATTGGTGGAACAGTGACAGAGAATTAAAATCTGAACTTCACCATGTTTCAGCCTAAACTCAGTGTTGTGTTTGCCATGTTATCTTTCTCCATTTCAGTTCACATTTGCATTTATTCAGCGATGCTACTGTGACAGATGTTGAGGAAAGGAACAGTCTTTGCATTTCGAATTCTTTGACATCAAGCAGCTAATTCTTAGGATAATTTACTTAAATTTCTTGAAGTATCAGCATTAGTTTAAGAATATGGCAGGAAATCCATAGATGAGTATGATAATTTTTATGGTTTCCTCTTCTTCCTTTTTGACATAAACCTGCTGGTCCTTGCATTTATTTTGTTTTGCAGTGACTGTCTTTGCATCTCAAACAAAGCGGTTTTTTCTGACACCAGAGATTTTTGTTTAATACACTCAGCATCTTTGGTTATACTGAGTTCTGCCATCCCCACTTCCCTTATTCCAGCATATCGAAGAGCACTTGTGAGGGACACACTCAGGCTGCTGAAGAACATCCATTTTTGAAATATATTAATTCCTCTCTTCTAAGCAATAGGACCTGCAGTCCTGGGGAGGCACTGAGGTTTTCTGAGACAGTATGGAGGACAAAATGTCTCTTTCATAGAAGAGGCAGCAAGGACTGAGAAAAAGGAATGTGTTCATTTTGAATTTTAGCATTATTTTAATGATGGATAGATGAGACAGTCTGGGTTTAGTCTTTAATCATTAATGGCAGATAGAAGGTCAGGTCAGTAATTTCCATGGCCTGGTGGATATTATATTGCTGAAGGTCTAACTTGTTTATTTTCATATGACTTTTTATAGGTGACTGATACACTGATTTAAGATACAACAGACTGTTCTGTGCACATATCTAAGTGTTGTTAAAGATATGTAATTGAGGAAAACAGTTCTAAAATAGGCCCCTTTGGTAAAATTAAACTTTAGGAGAGTGATAGTAGATCAAATACAATTTTGTTACCCTAGAAGTAAATGTGGGACCTAATTATTTATTAGATTATTTTTCTGTGTCTTAAAGAGTGTGCCTTGTGGTTACTGTTTGTAACTGAATGGAGCTGTGATAGCTCCTTTCTGGTGTGAGATATTATTATGTCTGTCTGAGAGGTACAACTCTGAGATTAGCAGTGTCTGTAGAATCCATTCTGCTGAAAAACAAAAGTAGTTCTTGAGCATTCTTGAGCCTTATTTAAGATGGACTGAATCAGTGGGAGTCTTCTCACAGCAGGATCTGGATCAGATCCAAAACTCTTAACTTATAAATAGGCTGCACATATGGAGTTAAAACTTTCAAGAAAATGTTTCTAACAACATATTTGAATGCCCTTTCTGCACCAAAAGCTCCCAGAGAGCAAACAAAGCAAGAAAAGTGAACAGTGAAAACTGGGGTTTGTATAGTTGAATATTTGATAGGATGGTGCATCGAGCATTGCACTGCTGCTCTTTCTCTGACTGTTGAAGGGTGAGGGAGTTTTTCCTTATGATTTTTAGGCTGCTCGTTCCCTTTTCTTGCTGTCTACTTAATTAGATCCACTTTGGCTTGGCTTAATTCAGTACACTCTTAATTGATTTATGATGCAGCCACAATTGATACTACTGGTACCTAGAAAGGTAGGTATGAAATTAGTGATACAAAGAGGGGGCAATTTGTATAAACTCTGTGTTTTATTAATTTCAGTTACCCTGCACATGATTTCATAGACTCAGCATTTTGCTTAAAAGCAAGTTAGCTGATAATCATTTGTCTGAGGAAATCCTGAATCATCTGAAATGAAATCAAAGCAGGAATTTACTGTGTAAAGGATCATGGTCCTTTAGTTATATGCTGTGTGCAGAAACACAATCATAACAAAGCAAAACTGATACCTTATGGAAGTTATTTCATGATTTATGAATGCACACATAAACTAATCTGAGTCTGTTTCTGACACAGTTATTCAGCTTGACAATTCCTTTGTGTACTGGTGCATTTAACACACCCAATTATCTTTTGATTACAGATAGCTGTGTTAGTACTAACCTTGTAAATACATGTCTAGTGCTAAAAGACTACTGAAATGTGGTATTTTAAATCTTTAGGAAGGAAAAGTGTGTATTGATAGATTGTGATATTTATTGGGGCATAATGTATTTAAATTTTCTTTAATGCATATGTTAGTGATTGTTTACCGTGATAAAGTGCATGGGGGTCTCTGCAAGGAGTTCTGCATGGGAAGAATTACCTCATGTCAGTGGTCACTCCTCAATTAAAAGTTCCATTAGCAGATGATTCCTGCTTCTGGTTTGTGTACTGATTGCATTTTATTGCCTCTAAATCAGGTTCCTAGACAGGGAATAAATAAACAGTTAGAGTGTGTGGTAATGGTATCCTGATCTTTTTTCACACTTGGGAACACCTACATCCATTTCAATCAATTAGGTTTGGAATATTTACTGAAATTCTTAATTCTATTTGAACTATCTTTAAAAATGACTTGTTTCACTGCTGTTAAAATATAGATTTATCTTAGAGGCATATCCAGAGGTTAGTTATATAGCAGTAAGTGTTTCAGTATTTCAGAAAATTAAATAAGGAGGAGATGTCTTCATTTTATCTTCTGATCTTCCTAAATTATGTTTAAATTTGAGGCAAGAAAAATCTATTAAGCCTTTACTGGAACTTCAGTAATGAATGATAACTATCAGTTATCCAGTGCTTCCACAGCTATCTACAGTCCTTCCCTCCCCCATCCCTCAAAACCCCCCAAATGACATTGACAGAAATTTCTATCATTTATATGGCCTAAGTTACAGAGATTGCTGTTCTTATTAAACAGAAAGAAAGTATCAAGCTGATGAAATGGTGATTTGCTGCAAATGCTGGCATTGCTTAAGTATTCTTTTGGTACTAAACATTATAGTAATTAAATATGTCCTAAATTTTTAGAATAAAAATACTAACATGACTTTCCACTTTTAAATTAAAAAGTTAACTCAAGGTCCTTACACTTCATATGCTCCAATGGAGTCTTTGGAAATGGATCCTTACATTTTCCTGCTGTTGTGTTCAAGAGTCGTTTAGGAGTTTGTTCTGTGCTTGTCACTCACCTGCCATCCATTCCAGGGATTTACACCCACTGCAGCATATCTGACAACAGGTCCTTCACACCTGAGTCTCACTTGAACTTGTCTCTCTATGAACTTGTACTTGCTGACCTTCAAATTCCCAGTGAGTGGGAAATCTGAAATAAAACCAATTTATAGAAGGCTTTATTTTTTTCTAAAAAAAATTATTTTGAAGTCTGGTGCTATTAGCACTGCTGACAGTGCTATTAATAAAGCTCTCAGAAGCCAAATTTCAGACATCTAGCCATGGAATTCTGGACTCCTACTTTTTTAAAAGACATAAAAGGCATCCAGTATTTGAACAAAAGAGTGAGCTATGAATTTTCGCAGTCGTATAGGGAAGATAATATACCAGATTTTGTGTTACTCTGGTGATACGAATTTATCTGAATGTCTGCTACTGGAGAGCTCAGAGAACTAGAAACAGTGACATAGAGCTCCCAGGTAACAGGCACAAACCTGAGAGAATTAGTTTCATTTTACCGTATTGGCATTAGGAACAACATCATTTTGGTTTTGCCCACATAGAAGCAGATTATTAGGCATATTTGTAAGAAATTATTTCATCTATAAATTTCTAAAAGCTAGCTTTAAAAATGCTACACAAACATGAGTAAATGTTAACTTTAATGTAACTTAAATTTTTAGGTTGATCTTTTTCATTAGGGTTGAAAAGTCTTTGCTACTCCCAAAGGCTTTGTGAGTGTGATATTTCTAGGATATAAATAATAAGATAGAAGGAAGTTCTAATGGTTTTGCTATTTTTCGATCATTTTTATTAATGGTTCTGTACAGCTTTGAAGATCTATTGCACTCTGTAAGTGCTAAGTATTATTTAATAGTAACTGTTTAAAATTACTGAAATAGAAGAGGTTGTGGCCTCGGGGGCTGATTATGGAATTTAAGCCCAGTCATTTACTGCCTCAGCCCAAAAGCTGAGCGTGTTTCTGGGGATACGACTTAAGCATTGTTTGTGTTTTACAATGCAGTTCTGGTTTGTAAAGGATTAAGGCAAAGTAGGAGCAGTGACTGATTATTGTTCTTAAAAAAGATTTTAATTGAAATAATAATGGAGAGAATTAATTGTAGGCCTGAAAGTGTAAGTAGCGGCACTAAAGCTGCCTCACAGGGAGACAGGAGGGTTTAGCTAATTCATCTGTGAATTTGTTGACACAGTTTGAGCCTTATCAGCATGTTGTAATGCTCATGTAACCTCTCCTATGTATAGGTAATGTGGCTGAAATGACTAGCTTAAATTTTGTTCAAATTTAAAACATGGCAAGAAATCTTTTCTTTTTGAAGAGCCATTTCGTAAATCTTGGGGTCACACATGATTGTGTGAGTATGTAATACTTCAATGTCACCATGATAGTTCCCATGTATAGTCCTGGTCAGGTGTTATTACTGTGTTGAAGTAGGCAGTTCTCCTTGCCCAGAGAACTGTCATCCCTCTCCCTTTCTCACTACAGGCTGGATACAGCTGTCCTTCCAGCACAGATTCTTCTTCCCTAATGTATCACAGCTAATTGCATGCCTGTAGTCTGAAAGGTGCTTGCCTTGAAAAACTATTCCTTGTTCTCCACATCACAGATGTGTAACGTCTGCATTCAGTATGGTCATAAGTATCTGAACATGGTATTTTTCATCACTTTAGATGCTCACATTGCATTCTGTGTCCCTGAACTGAGTAAAGGCTTTTGTAGCCAGTCCGTGCTGCAGTCAGTTAGTCAAACTACACTGTAATCCCAGGTAGCTAAGATTATTTAGAAGAGAATCAATAGGCTTCAGACTGCATGTGAAGTGAAAACCTGTTAACCGTGATAGACTTTCTGTTATTGTGCTTGTTT
Organism: Myrmophylax atrothorax; assembly: GCA_026770055.1. Classification (NCBI taxonomy): domain Eukaryota; kingdom Metazoa; phylum Chordata; class Aves; order Passeriformes; family Thamnophilidae; genus Myrmophylax; species Myrmophylax atrothorax. The sequence goes on from JAOXXN010000395.1 coordinate 7,864,455, forward strand.
TTAGTGTTCTGGTGTGTCCCACAGGCACTGGCACACAAAGGGGGAGAGAGTTGTGCGAAGTTCCTTTTACTGAATCCTGCTTTTTCAATAGTGAAATAATTGCTCTTGGCCTTCTAACCAGAAAAAACCTTATTTTAACCATGTCTTAAGAAAATAAAAAAGGGTTGACATAACTGGGAGAACACGGGGTGGGGAGTACTAAAAGTAATTTGTTACTGAAAGCAGATTTGTTTGTTTCGTTGTTCCAGAAGCTTTTAAGTTATTTTCTTGGTTATCTAGAGATGTCATAACTTTGCCTAAAGAGCATCTCTAACCTACGTGAGTTTGAAATAGTGCTGGAGAATACAGGCTGGCCCTTTCAGCAGACATAACCTTCTAGCAGCTGGGAGTGTGGCACTTCTGCCCTGCTGGAATGCCAATATCCCAGCCTTTCATGGAGGCAGAATTAAATGTAGGCTCTGTTAAGGTGTTTGTGTTGACCCCACATCTAAACATTAGAGGCAAGGAGTCTAATGCCATATTTGACCACCAATTGCTCCTTTCACGACTTCCTACCTGGATTTTTTTGCATTATGTAAGTCAGTTGCAGTTTGTGGGACTGGGGACAATGAGGGAACTCATCAGAGAGGACAGCTGGGAACATGAACTCTCAGAATACATTGTAGAATTGCACCAGTCCTGTCAGTGATGACCATAAGAGTTAAAGGAAACTTGCCAAAAGATAAGAATACTTGAGTTTGAGAAGAGATTAGTTTCAAAATATATATTGGTTAAATTTGCTGGCTTTGATCTCTCAAAGGTATGAACAGTTTGGATTAGGCAAACAGAGGAAGAGCAAGCCAGTTCCTTCCATCACTGTTGTTGCTCATTGGTTGTTGGAGGAAAAGAGAGGGCAACTTCGGTGGTGAGAGCATGACCTTATATTGTATGAAAGTACATACATAGGTATGTTCTCATGGTGCAGCTTCCTATTGCAGCTCATGGATCCTGCAGCTGGTACCTCTGTGAGAGCTGGTTACCATTCCCTTGCCTGTCACTTCTGCTGTGCTCCTGCCCCTTTATGGTGATGGGGCAGAAAGCCAGTTCAGGGAGTTCGACAGGCAAAAATCCCTAAGCCTAAAAGCTCCCTGAGGCAGTTCACTAAGGAAACAGAAGGAAGGAGTGACATCCCCCTTTAGGCCATTAGATTGGCTTCAGTAAGAAAAATACCCATCAGGGTGGACCTTAATGAACCACTGGCTGCTCTAAGATTGTGCTCATGATTTTGCTGTTCCTACCCAATTTCAGCCGTGGCTGGGAGTTGGATTTGAAAGAAAGCTCAACTTCAAATGGTATCCATATGTGTCCATCCACAGCAACCCCACCCTGCAGACCCAAAACCCAACAGCCCAACCGAAGCACAACAACATAATCTGCAAATTTTGAACTGTTTCAGTGTGTTGTAATGATCCTGTAGCCTGTGTTGTACAACTGCTCTACTTGCAAACAAGCCCAGGTGAATCAGCAAGCTGATTGTTTTCATTGCTCTGGCAGGAATGGGTGGAATCCCATCGTTCAGCAACAACAGGTAGTTTGATCAATTTATACTGACTAAGAAACAGAAAAGTGAGATGGAACCTGAAACATAAAGTTCCAGCTTATTTAGTCATACTGTACACAACATCTCTCAATGTCTGTGCTCAGTGCTGGAGCTGTAATGGTGGAATTTACCTCTCCAAGGAAAACCAAAGTTTATGATCACTTTATGTACCAGAGTTTTAGTGCATTTTTTATTAAACTTTATTAGGACAGCTTGACTTTGAAACTAATTAAAACACTACTGTTTGTCTTCTTTCCAAAAATACTTTGTTTTGAATATTGCAATCACTTAGCTAAGAGAAGGAGTAATTAAAGTTATTCTCGAGTTGCACAATTTAGTTTATTTAAAAATGTTTTATATAGTTTTTAGATGAAGTTATAAATGTTCACTTTAGAACTACCTGAAGATTAATAGTGATGCATTTGAAATGCATTATTTTTGTATTGATTCTTAATGTAGTAAATTACTGAAGTTATTTGGCAGCAAACAGAAATAGCCAGTGATGTTGTTCACATTTATTTTCCTGATAGTGTCACAATTTGCATTAATTGCATTGCAGCTGCACTCACTTATATTAAAAAGCTTCTACCATAATTAATCCTTTTTATTTCAAATCATTTTGGCACAATTTCTAGCAATAAACACTCATAAAAGACAGACACTTGAAAAATAACATACAAGTTTCTTCAATATACCTATTGCTGCTTTTCCTGACAGGGAATTATTGATATGCTTCTAGGATCAAGTGTTGCAAGTGGTGAAGACTTAAGACCAGTTTGAAAAATGCTAAGTGGATTATTTTGCATAAAAAATAGACAGGTTTTGAATTTGTGTAATTAACCTGTGTTTAGAAAATACCTTGATTTATGTCTACATTTGTATTTCAGTTGCATACATTATGGAAATTTAATTTATAATCCATTTAGCTGATGTGATCATAGTTTTTAGTGCTATCATTTATTAGTCCTTGTATATTAAATGCTCTAAAGGCTTAAACCTGCCTTGTGTAAAAAATTACACCTCTGCATTTACATTTTATGAGTCATAGATGGAATTCCATTTTAAATTCGGGTGGCTTTGATATATTTAAGGAATTACAATAGCTTTATTGTTACTAATGCAGGAACAGCAAACACTGACCTTATACATTGCAAATTAATGATTTATCCCCCTAGTTTGCTTTTAAAGTCAACTATACAAATGAGGATTTCGACTTCTACACCTTGAATAAATCATATGGCTCTAAATATAATGCACCCTTTGGCTTTGAACTCGTTATTCTCAATTCTTTTGCAAGGTCTAACTCACCTCATAGAAATGTTCTTTCAAAAGTTTAAGGAATTGTGCATATTTTTCTTACCATCTTTGTTGGATTACCATTGAGTGATTAAACCTACATTTATTCTTCTTTTTTCCTTTTTTTTTTAAGTCTCATTGTGCTTTCTTTTCTAAGTTTGCAGCAGATTATGGAGGAATTAAGTAATGCCAAAGTGCTGCTCTTGGAGAGTTAAAAGGGAATGAGCAGTGATGTTTAGTGATGTTGTGTTGGGGTTGCCTTTTCTGATCAGCCTGGCGGGGATGGCAAAGATCTGTAAGGATTTGGTTGTCATTGGCAGAGCTGCTGATATGGCAAACCCACTGGGCAATGGGAATGGCTGTAGACAGAAGGCATGTGCCAGGAATGTTTATTTTTTTTTTAAAGCCTTGGTCCTTTATTCAGAATAGCTCTGAAGTTTCCCTCTCTCCTGCTTTGGAGAGCTACAATGAGTACTTTTTTCTTCCAGTCAAGAAGTTGTTGCAGACTTCATGGAACATCTGCAGAGTTGCTTTGCCTTCCATCCAAGTGTGCTCATACATAGTTTAGCTGAGAGTGGTATTGCTGGAGTTTTGTGCATTTTTGAAAATTCTTGAGCATACTTTCAGTTTACAGTAAAAATACATTTTTCATTTTTCATGAGTGCTGCGTATTTGGATCAGGTGCATCTTTAGTTCAGTAAACTTCTGACGGGAGTAGCAGTGTCAGGCATAGAAAGGATTGGAAGGATGACACAGTTGTAGCTGGTAAGCTCTTGGCTTGGAAATGAGGATGGTTTGATTGTGCCATTAAAGCAGCAGAATTCACAGAAAATCTGTGACTGTGTAACATGCAAGAGACATAGTTTGGAGTAGTTTAAAAAATTTTCTGGGTTTACAGAGTTTCTTTTCAGGGGATGACTGTTCTACAGGCAGCAATTGATATGAATGGAAAAGCATTGCTTGTGATGATGCCAATGGAAGTAGAGAGGTCAGCTTTTTCTGTAGGACATTCTTGATGCAGTTGCATTGTCCTTTAGCAAACTTTGCTTTTCTTGCCAATCTGTGTGATCTGGACAAGAAGATTAATGACAGATAAGCAGTGAACTTAACATTTTAAATCACCACATAATTAATTTGTGAGATTTGGGACCTTGGTATTTCACAAGAATACCCACATTTCGAACTTTGAATGAATATTCTTAAATTCATGCAATATCTGGGCTATTTCCACACCAGAAGAACCTACTTAGGCTCCACATTAGGAAGGAATTATGGAAAAGTTAAGAAATAGGCAATAACCTTTAGAATTCCTGCATGTACAACAATAAAATCTAATGTGTTTTTCACTGCTTTCCTTTTCAGGCTCTTTATGAAAATATGCTGGTGGAGCTGCCATTTGCTAGTTTTTTCCTCTCAAAATTACTTGGGACAAGTGCTGATGTTGATATTCATCATTTAGCTTCATTAGATCCAGAAATGTACAAAAATTTGCTTTTTCTCAAGAGCTATGAGGGGGATGTGGAAGAACTTGGACTAAACTTCACTGTGGTAAATAATGACCTTGGGGAGGCACAGGTAAGAAGGGCTTTCAATTCTTTTTTCTTTTATGTATGACTGATGAATTTAATGCCTCTACTAATTCAGTTTTTAATTCAAATGTGATAGGAAACAACTGTTAAGGATGCTGTGAGGTATCAGTAGGGATTCTGACTCAGTATTTGGAGTAGACAGTAACTGTTCTTAAAAATAACTTTTGATGATGCTTTAAAAGGTCTGATCTTTTAAGTAGTAAACTATGGTGATTATAACAGTCTTACATGTAAAGTTGTATTGTATGAGATAATTTCTTGAGCAGAATATTTTATGTTGGTTCTTCAATTACACTTGAAATAATTGCAGAAGTTAGATGATATGTAGACGTACTGCCTGGTTTTGAACTGGAATTAACTGTTAGAGTGGTTTTAAATAATAATGATAGTAATGACCCTGTTGTGAGATAAGCATTGTCTCCTTTGTCTGTAATTTTCAAAGCAGAGAGCCTGAATTTTGACCAATCTTAACTTTTCTTTTTTATACCCCTGCCCCATTTTTTTGGTAAGGGTTGGTGTTCAGTGCTTCTAAAAAACAGCTAGTTAGGTGCTCAAGTGTGACTTCTTAATGCAATTGTACTGAATAATTTGATTATGGCTTTTATTTGCTGTGTTCTGTGTACTAAAGATCACTTACACTCATAGTAGGAAATAAATGTCAGTAGAGGTTTAAAAGCCTGTCTTTGTGTGCTAATGCAGTTAACCTCCTTAGGTAAAGTGCTTTGTCATGCTTCCTCTTTCATTTTTGAGGATTTAAAATGGTGTACTACTTAAGGTCTACTTATTCTCGATAATGGTATGTAATTGGATCAAAAAAGTAAACCTGACCACACCGTGATGTGCAGCAGCATCCAAATTCAGCCTCCTGTCCTGAGAGGAGGCAAAGACTCTGGAAGGGGTAAGCAGTTCTCTGGGATGTGCCTGTTGGTCAGGGAAGCAGGAGAGGGGACTTCGTGACGCAGCAGCATCACCGAGATGCGGGAACTAGTCCTGGAAATTGTTAGGTTGAATTCTCTGCTGCTGGTGAAGTCATAGCAAGTTTGATGGCCAAGACTTCTGCTTGAACAGCATCAGGCTTGCACTTCATCTTACTCTTCTGTCGTCCATTTCCCGTCATTCTGGAAGATGCTAAAACCTGGTTTTAATTTCACAATAGAATTCTCAGGTTTGGGGTTCCTAAAGCATAATAAAGGAGAGAGTTGAGAGTTACCTGATACAAGCAATGTTTTACATTAAACATATGCCATACGTCATTTTCTCCCCTGGATTACACTCCCTCTATGAAAACATCTGACCTGCTCTGTCTTTAGAGAAACACTCAAAAATTTGATATAAAGATGTGCTACAGATACACCAAAAAAGCACATTCTTACAGTGCCTGCTCTGTTGTACCCTGTGCTCTGAGTGCCTGGTGCTGAGCTGAGCTCTGCAGTGCCCAGGTGTGGGTTATCAGGGTGCAAGGCAGAGAAGATGGCAGTGTCCAGGATAACCTGGGATTTTTAAGGAGCAGGGGAAGTCTAAATTCTAGAGCCGTTTGTTTCACTGCACTTAAAAGTAATAGCTTTGTTGGTCACAGATAATAAAAATCTGGTTTAGTCTCTAATTAAAAATGAAAAGGAGCAGATGTTTTCTGGAGATGTTTTGGTTTCCATACTTTATACATCTACTCAGTATGTCCTCAAAAATTAGCCACACAAGTTAGAACCGACCTCAACAGAAGGACACAGAGAGGGGGAATAGCTCAGAAATAATGTAAAAGGAAATCCAAGTTAAAAGATGTTGTCAGATCTAACTATTGCAACAAAAAGTTGTAACAAGAGCGTTCTTGCCAAGAAGCCTGATTTGTTTGTTAAAATTCTCTGAGGGCTATGGCACATTATCCATACTTTTGATTTGTAATTGTTTAGCATAATCTTAAAAGGAAGATTAAATATAATAGAGAGTTCCTGTGTAACTAAATGAAATGTAAGCTAAAATAAATATTTAGGTGCTTGTTTGCTGTGTTTATACTTTTGAGAGAGAACAATATACTCATGAAGTATAACCATCTTTTTATGGGACTGACTGCATGTTAGTACTGTTCAGCAGAACCCATTGGTTCTTGTCATTTTCTTCTGTCTTTCAATGCAACAAGTTACATTTTATACTTCATTTCATTACCTTAATAAACCTCAATGGATAAATACATTTTGTGTGCTATTTGACTTGTAACCACTGCTTACTGATGGATTGTGCCAAGGTAAGGCTAATTCACTTTAGGAAAAGAGCTTAATTTGCACTCCTTATTTTGAATGTACATTATCTCTAGTTTTCAGCTAAACAACCACTTTAGTGTTTAATAAATTAGTGCCCAATGAATGCATCATAAATCTATCATTGTAAATAGCTGTCCCTATGGCAGTGTCCGTCCACCAGTTGTGGCACAAAAGCATTATCTGCAATGAAAGACACATTCAAAAGGGGCTCTATTGCCTCTGTCAGTAGTAGAAGGTAGGAATTCTATTATCAGTGTATTGATTCCAATCCTGTAATGTGCTTTTAGATCCCATTAAACTATTGTCAAAGTGCATTCACCAGAAGTTGAAAAAGGTACTTAATAATTTGCACATTAGACCTGCTAATTAGGGGAGCTATGCCATCAGCCTTATCTTCCAACCCCAAGTAGCTTTAGCTTTGATAAAGAACTATCTAATGCAGTGATACCAGCCTGCATTTCAGCTGTTGGGTCTCTTGCATAAAATGGTGGCCGGGAGAAAAGTCTTAAAAGGGTGTCAGGTACCTTCAAATAGCTGTGCATATTGATTTAATTTTTCCTTTTATCTTGTAGATTAGATGGTGATAAAATGGTTATAAAAGGTCTATAATAAGAAAAAGGTTAAATTCAAGAAAATACCTTGCCTTTTCAGATCTCCCTCCCTCCCCTTTTCTCAGTGAGGAGGGTGAGTTTTGTGGCTGTCCAGGGGAAGAGGGGAAGATGCAAACATGCATTGCCCTGCCTTCAGAAATGTTCAATACTGCACTCCAGCAAGTCTTCTCAAACACTGATTCTTGAGATTACATAGATGTTGAGTGTGATCAGAAGATTCTATAAAGAGTGAAAGCACTAATCCACAGAAAAGCACTGATACACATGGCAGCACTTTCTGTGAAATCCACATGTTAATGGAAGCTGGTGTTGGGAGACCTTCTTGGGCTGTTCAAACAGGTGTGAATGCCATCGCTCTCACTGAAAATATGCTGACTCATTAAAAGGGAGTTCTTTGCCTTTAAATTTCCTTGAGAGGAAATTTTGAAGGCTTAAAAGTAGTTCTGAAAAATTCTGTCTTGGCAAACTCTTTCATAGGATACAGCAACTTGGATGAATCATCTTGGAGGCTTTGCAGAGGCAAAGTATTTAAGCTGAGGCTGATCCTTCTCAGGCAGGTTCATAACACGGCAAATGCATTCTTAGGCATTCAGGTGCAATCTCCTGCCAGGAACTCCTGCCTGAACATCTGGAAAGCAGATGACAGGGAAAGAAAGGAAAACCCCCCACTTCATTGACTTATTTTCAGAATGGGGAAAAAACTTTAGGGGTTATGTAAAGAAAAAGTGATCAGAGCTCAAGAAAAAGAGAAATATTTTCATCTATCCAAAACACAAGTTTTATAGGAGTTTTTGACTCTGTAAGAGAGCTTTGTAAAACTGCACTGGAGGTTTTATGATTCTGTCTTATGCCTTCATGCACATAAAAAGAACATCTAGATGACAGGTCCCTTTTCCTAAAGTATTTACCATTTTACCCTCTGAATATTCCCTTTTTCTTTGTTGGATTGGGAAGGAGCTGTCACTGGCAGATCTGTGTGAGCAGCCTCAGCATTGAGTGTGTCTGCCAACAGAGACTTGCCTTTTTCTGCCCATGGTCACATTGCAATTCGGCTTTTTGTGACAGATTAGCCAGAAGATAAACCCTGAATTCTGCTTGAAAAACATTACGTTATTCACTGTTTTGCTGATTTAGGTGTGTATTTAATTCATTATTATGATAATGTTCAAAATAGTAGATACAATAACTGAAAATGGTTATCTGAACTGTTTGCTTGAACTACAACCATATATAAAGTAGAGATATATTTTGTTTTAAATAAACTGTGGTGGGTTTCCTAAGTAAGAATGTAAGTCGATTATATTTTTGATATGTACCTGCAGAAACATGAAATTCATAGGCAAGAAAAACCTGTGCAGGGCACTGTGGTTCCAAGTGTATCCAACCTTCAGTCAGAGGCCTGATGCAATAGTTCTGTCTGCAGTACTAAAAAATGCAAAACACCTTTGCGTTCAGATTTTTGAACATATGGGACTTCCCCATCCCATTTTGTTAATACTCCAGTGTTTTGAAAACATACTTTGTGCTCAGGGAATCAAATCCAGTTACCTCTTGTATTGTCTGAATGATCTGAATACTCACCTAAATATGTGTATGGTTAAAAATGCTTTTGTTTGTTTGTTTAATCTGAGATCTATTATATAGAAACAAAGGTGATGACACAAGGCTGTAGTTTTCTAGCCTGGTGCAGCGTGTGTTACTGCCTTGCACCATCTAGTGGCAAAATGGGGTGGAGAGACGTGAAAATGCAAGCTGATACAGCTTTTAAGATGTATTGAGTTGTGCTGTGGCTTTTTGAAAAGGAACTCTTCAACAATCATCCCTGACTTTTAGAGTTAACTGGGAGTCGTGCAATAGTTCTTTTAAAACGCCATGAAAACTTTGAATGGCTGAAAAGGGAACTGCATCTACATTTACCATAGCTTTACTCCTACCGAGTGTTACAGTTTTTTGTCCTCTGTTTTACACCTTCTTAGCCTTTGAGGCATAATATATTTACTATTCATGCTACATTAGTCCTTTTGTTTCAGTCTTGGATGATACTTTGTCAAAACAGTGGTAAAATCAACCTCATGTTGGCAAACTTTGAAAATGGATAGTCAGATCACTGGAAAACCCCAGGAGATTGGGTTAACCGAGTGCTGTGCTCTTACTTGTGGCAGTGCAGGGCTGTGGGGAGGAAGGGGAGGTACAGAAGTGTTGGATCAGAAATCAAGGCTTGCTAATTAAAAATATAAAAATAAAGGAATAATAGTATTTGTTAAAAAACCCCGCTTTATCCTGTTTTCTAAAACCAGTGGTCAGAAAGACTGTAACACTTTTCTCCTCTGTTTTGGGGGAAGAACAATATAGGGAGAGAATAGCTTTTATTATAGAATGGACACAGCTTTCCTGTGGAGCCAATGTTATTCCAATGCAAATGTAAATTACTCTGTCTCTCATTTGTGTTTGCTGACCTGCAGGAAAGGTCAGACGTTTGCCTTCACTTAGTGCTGAAATGAAAGTTAAAATACAGCAGTTTTCTAAATCATCCTGCCAGTAGTTCCCTTTTGCTATTTTAGGGAAGAGGTCAATTCAAGCTTTTTTTTTGTCTAAGTATTGAACTCACAGAAATAATTATATGCAAATGGAGTAATGTCTATTAGTCAGTGTGTTGTTGGTGTCCCTGTTCTTAAGAGAAGCTTGATGAGTTAGGTGATACAAATACGTTTAATGTGGCCCAAATTGGTGTGTCCATACCTCAGAGAGAGGGATTGTACGGGGTGAAGTAGTGTCAGAAGAACAAGGAGTTCTGCAGAACAAGTAGAGAAAGTTTGTGAGTGGGCAGAGAGCAAAGTGTTGGTAGCACTGAGGTCTCAACACTGATCTGTTCATGTGGGACATCGTTGGTAGCTCTGATCCTGTAAAGCTAAAGAGGACAAGAATTTAATAAGTGAGAGAAAGCTTTCTGATCTTGTTAGGCTTTGTAAAAGGGTATTTTATGGGAGGAAAATAAAGGAACCTGACTTACTTTAGTTCAGTAAAAAAGTCTCTGGGCAGATTAATGATGCTGCCCATAACTAATAGATCATGGATATAATTAAGGAGGAAGGAAAGACCTGGTTAAGCTGTAGAACAATATTAAAATAAGGACAATGGGTATGAACAAACTTTTCCTATTAGATTTTCAGAAATGTGTCTAGTCAATAATTGGATTCATCTGATGATTAACTTTCCTGTGATAGTAAAATTACTGCAGTGGGATGAAACACAGTACATTTCTAGACTGTATTGTTGCCTGCAGTAGCAGAGGAGAGAGCAGTGCAGGGGCCCCTTCTCATCAGGTGTATCCACCGTTTTATGGAACAAGTCCCATATACGTTAATACTCCTTGTGGACTTTACCAGTAAAAATATCCTCACCCTCAGGCCGGTCAGTGGCCCCAGACACTGGCCCATACTCCTGGAGTGGACAAGCTTATGCTTACAGGGTTTGAAGCTGTGTCAGGAACGGGGTTTAAGCACAGTACTACCTGCACACAGAGATGATGGAGTATTGACGAGGTTCTTTACTGTCAGCATTAACAAAAGCAAGAAGCTAGCAGTGGAAGGAATAAAGTGGGAAGTAAGATACATTTTTAGCACCTATTGTAATTCAGTTTGTGGTAGCTTATCAAAGAAAATGGTAGATATTCCATCACAGGATTGCCTGTCTAAAAAATGTGCTCTAAGTCATCTATGGATTTATGGAGTTAAATACAGGAATCTCTAGACAGAATCCTCCGGCCTGTGTTATCTGGGAGGTCAAAATTCACAGGTCTTAATGGTCTCTTTCACCTTAAAAAGCTATGAATCAAACAAAAATCTGAATACTCAAAAGCACTGTGAATTTTTAATCTTGCCATTTTGCACATTCCACTTAGCACCAGAACAGCTCACATTATTAGGTAGCAAGTTACAAAAGGAGTTATTCATGTATTTAATTCTCTGTGCTCTAAAGATGTGATCATTATCACATACTGAAATGCACAGGTTTAAAAAAATTACTCCAGAGTGTAGAAAAACAAACTGTTTCTGGAAGAGTTCACAAGGTGGCAGTATGTCAGCTTTTCAGGTTTTTTAATTCTCTTAGTACTCAAATAATCTCTTCCAATTGGACTGCTTCACAAAATTGACCTCATGCAGTAAAGAGCAGAATATGTAAAGGCCTGAAGTATTTTAATAGCAACTACCTTTGATCCTTTGATCTTAATGCAGTTGCAGTATCTTTGGTCTGGGGGATTTTCGTTAAAAATTCTACCATACTGAGATACCTTGGTGTACTTGAAGGACAAAAGTTAAGCTTCTTCATAGAAAAAAAGGTTAAGTCTTGGTTTCTTTTTTACTTTTGTTAAATGTGCTGAGCATGTGTAGTTTGGATTTTCAGCAGTAGGAATTGTGAATGTTGAGCATTCTGTACATCAGAATCCATTTTAACTCAGCAGACATTGCTTTTACTATAATGTGACCCTGCAGAATTCATCAGTACCAAACAGTTAGAGAACAGCCCAGCCAGTCCTACACCGTTTCTCTAATCCAGCTGGAAGGAGAGTGCTCTGTGTGAGCTCTCTGCTTGTACAGGCTGCTCTTTCTTCATCCGTGGAGATGGGGTGGGCTTGCCAAAGGGCATATTTTCGCCTCAGTTTCTGTCTGGCTTGCAGTGGTGAATTTAGTATTACACCCTGCTCCTATGGAAGAGCTCTGACTGTGCTCAATATGCTCTCTGGTGTTAAACCACAGGGCCATGTGATCAGCTGCATTGGCACTTGGAGGTCTAGGTCTAAAAACTGGGTGCCATAGAATGTGCTCTTACAAGTAAACAGATAAAAAGGCCCTACCTTTATAACTCATAATCTTTTATGTTACTTTGAAGTGAATATTCCTGAGTGTATTCTGGTCAACCTCAAATACATACATCACGTACTAGAATGTGTTCTGTTCAGTTTTACGCTTCCAGCACACAGAATTGAAGGTTCTCAGGGTGATGAAAATTGCTGTGTTTATTTCTAGGTGGTTGAGCTGAAGCCAGGTGGGAAGGACATCCCCGTTACCAGCGCCAACCGGATCGCCTACATCCACCTGGTGGCAGACTACAGGCTGAACAAACAGATCCGGCAGCACTGCCTGGCGTTCCGACAGGGACTGGCCAATGTGGTGAATCTGGAGTGGCTTCGAATGTTTGACCAACAAGAAATACAGGTACTTCTGCTTAACACTGCAGAAAACAATTGCTTTAGACAGAATGAAATCCCGGGGGTTTTGCCTGTAGTGTAACAGTCTGATTTCCTTCGCTGTTAGGTTCTGACTTCTGGTGCCCAAGTTCCTATTAGTTTGGATGATCTTAAATCTTTTACAAATTATTCAGGTAAGCGTATTTTGCTTAAATAAAAATATGTATTATTACTGACTTGGGAATAAATAAGCTTCCTTTTTACCCTAGCTATTAAGAAGAAGTTACAGGGTCATTCTTGTTACCTTTGGCCAAACTCTATGGACAGGCCTGAATTTCAGAAGATTGGCTAAAATTACAACCCAGTTTTATAAATGCTGGGAAATAGGGATATGCAGTTGATTTTATTCACACACTTACATGCAGCTTTATAGCTGGATAATTAGAGGATGTTCCTTTTCTAAATTAAAGTTAGTCAATGCTTCTGTCTGATTAACCTGAAAATAAGTTTACAAGTCACTTTGGGGTAGTTGTTTCTATCGCCACATTCAGATACTTACCATTTCTTAGGCAGTCTGAGGAGAGAACTCATCTTTTTCCCTTGTGAGAAGTGCAAGGTATCTTACTTCATTTTTTCCCCTACCTTTATCATGAATGTAATCAAAAAGTAGCTACTAAATCATCAGTTCATATCTGGGCTTACTTCAAGGTAAGTTGATTAATTCAGTAACATCCTGGGTTGTGAAGATTTTGCATACTCCTGAAGTAAAATGCAGTTATCTGGAGTTATTAGGTAAACAAAATAAAATTAATTTAAAATAAGATTCAGTGAAGAAAACTTCAGTTAAGAAGCTGAGGGATATAGTAGCCATAGGTAAGCAGTGAAGCTGAAAATGCAGTGATGAGAGATCTGTGGATACTGGAAATTAGCACCAATAATACTGTAACTGCTAGTTACAGTATTTTCCCCAAACCTTTCAAGATTGATGCTAGGTTTTCTGAAGAATTTATTTCTTACATAAAACCATTGTACCTCTAAAACATTTAAATCTCATTGTAGGTGGCTACACAGCAGACCATCCTGTAATTAAAATATTCTGGAGAGTTGTTGAAAGCTTCACTGATGAAGAGAAACGCAAACTACTCAAATTCGTTACAAGCTGCTCTCGACCGCCTCTTCTGGGGTTTAAGGTATGTGTCCTCTCACTCCCAGGCAAGTTTTTGTAAATGCTGAGATGCTGATCCAAGCTTTTCTTGTCTAGGAATCTGCAATTTGAGAAGAATATTCCTCAGTCACTATAAAATCGTTTGCATTTGCATGTATAATAAGTATAGTTTTCAAATACTAAATGAAGTGTTAACTCTGTTGTTTTCTATTTTAACTGCAAAACCTGCAAACCCATTGGTCAGAACATTTGCTGTGTGTCATGGAAGGTCCTTGCTGCCATCTCATGTTCCTGTGCAGAAGCAGAATTGCTACCAGTTTCAAGGAACAGGTTGAGTTAAGAATAGTGTCTTTCAAATCAGGGAAAAGAGAAATGAGGATATAAAAGCAGCTGTTAAATATGAACCTCTTAAATTAACCATTTGAAGTAGGATATGTATTATGTTTTCTTTTAATTTGCATTTACCTGCTTTTAGGTCACAGCTTATTACCCTTTGTAGATAAATATTTTGCTGCTGTCTTCAGATTTATATTTACAAGGAAGTTAAGTGTGAAGAAAGCTTTTGTCTACTGCTCTTAAAACTAAGGAGAGACCAAGGCAAGGTTGAAGACATTTTGAAACTAAATTCTGAGAATGTGTGGCCTGTGAGTTTCACTGGGCTGCAAAATTTTGGTTAAGAGCTGTCTGTGGACTTACTTCCTCTAAAATATGGGAACATTCAGTGCTGTGTTGGTGGTGTTACCATGTGGATAGCAACATGGAAAGGAACTGGCACTTTCAGTTGATAAGTTGTCTGACTGCTCCATGTGTCAACCAGGATGAAATGAAATGTCTTAGACTCCTCAAAACATACTAACTAGATCACCTTTAACAGTAAAGGGTGCCCACAGATTTGGATATGGAGACAGTGGAGATGGCTGCTAAAGTACATGAATCCTGTCTAAAGTATTCATTGATTGATTTATGTGACTGATTCTTTAAAAGCCTGCAAGCATTTTTCCTGAACTCCTCAAGTCCATGTGAATATCACTGTACAGTTCTCTAGGAACGAACAGAACAGCAGGAAGGACAGTTAGAAAACTGTGGGATGAGGCCAAGATAGAACAGTGCACATCAGTCGTGTGAGGGAGGCAGAACTGGGAAACAACTGCGTGGAAATCAAGTAAAGAGAAGTCTCCATTTGTTGTCATCCTCTTTATTTACAGAGGGAGAGGAGGAAATGCAGATGTAGGTACCCAGCTTTGAGGCAGCCAGTGTGACATTTGAAGAGATAGAGGAAATGAATCCAAAGTCAAAAATATTAAGGCTGACAGTGACACAGCCAAATGTGGAAAGCTAAAGTTTGTGTGTGCACCTGGGAGATGGGCCCCAAACTGACCTTAAACATATTTGGCTAGGCAAAACCAGAAGTGCCTGCAGTAATATCTTGTTAGTAGGGATTTACCACCAGCCCAGGGGCTTGCCAGGAAGTGTTTGCCAGAAAAGGAAGTGGGTAACTGGTATTTCCATCAGCAGTGTCTTGGTAGCCCACAACAGTCTGTTGTTTTGAGCTTTGCAGGTGAAGAGTGTGAACCCACAGGAGCACGGAGTGTTACTGGCCAAATAACTGAATGTATTCATGTTGATGTTAGACATTAACACAAAGGATCTTCAAAATTTGTTTGCACTGTTGTAATGTACTGTGTTTTTCTGAGAGAAACACAATTTCTGGTTCTCACTCTCAAATCTTCTGTGTGCTTTATATTCTGGGACTGGCACGTTTTCTTCAAGTTAGTACATGTTAATTTAAGATAAGAAAATGTCTTGACATTTGTAGCTTATAGATAGCACAGTCTAGCTTTGCATCATTTAAAAATTTTAAACTTTCACTGCCGGAGTCAGGCTCAGAATAACATTTACTAAAGCTAATTAAAGTTTAATAAGTTTAATAAATGTCATTGTTGCAGACAAAAAAAAAATCATTAAAGTGTGGTTGAAAATTGTTAAGTTCCAATCAGGTCACATAATAAATTGATGATACTTTGCACTCCCAAACTATTGCAGTTTCCCGCTGTACAGTATTTAATTATGCAACAAATGGTGTCCTTGGCATGACATTTCAATTTAGAACTCCATTTTTCCATTTTTAAAGCTAAAGTAGGAGAATTCAATTAGCATTTTGAAAGGAACACTAAAAATGCAGCATTTTAGCTGTGAAATACTTTTAAGGCCTCCATTTGAACAATAATTTAGCTTAGAATCTCATTGACCTTTTGCCTTTGGAGCTGGAATTTTTCTCCTGTTTCTAAAATCAGAACTTTTTTACCTCAGGCAAGCATTTAATAAAATGAATACTATCTTGCCAGCAAAAGCAGTGCTTTAGAGTTAACAAATAAATACATTTTTCACTATACTCTTCCTCAGAAGAGAAAAAATGGATTATATTAAAACAATTAAATATTGCATACAAAATGTCTTTAAAATGGGTTCTTCAGTACTTGTCACATCAGGAGAATAATCAGGGTTTGACAAGGTTATATCATTACTCACTATACACATGAATGTTACATTGTTGTAGCATTGTAAATTTGTATGATAGACTGTACGAACAGTAACAAATCTTTATATATTCCTTAGACCCAAATAAATAGCTTTATGTTTTGCAAATTAATGGAGTTTGGTGGGGACAAGGTAGAGGGAGGCACTATGCAATTCACAAGTGGGTTTGGTGCTATCAGGAATGAAAGAAAATGCCATTTGAGTATGTCGTTGTGACAGGTGTTAATCTGGTGATTTACTTCCTAGAAATGTGTGCCAGCTGCTACAGGGGAGGTTTTGACTTGCAGATCTCATTTTGATATGTTTTTTGTTGTTGTTGTTGCATTTTCCAGGAATTATATCCTGCATTTTGCATTCACAATGGAGGATCTGATTTGGACAGGCTACCTACTGCCAGTACCTGCATGAACTTGCTGAAGCTTCCTGAGTTTTATGACGAGAATCTGATGAGAAGCAAACTTCTCTATGCCATTGAATGTGCTGCTGGATTTGAATTAAGCTGAGTTGAACTGATGCTTTTTTTGGATGATCTGCAGAGGAACTAACCAGTGCCTACTCTATAAGCAGCACCCATACCCAAGCAGTTTTAAGGGAATTCTGTCTAGATTTTTGCAGCTCTTGTGTCTTACCAAATGCCCTCAAATAAGTTTCATTTCTAAACATGATTTCTTAGTTAGCTTTCATTACTGAGTATTATGTTGACACTGCTTTATAATTCAGAACCATGAATGCCGTGTGCAGTGTGGCTGATTTCTGTGTTTATGTGAAGAAGGAGCACATTTAAAAAACAGTGACATCTCAGTGAAATTAACCAAAGAAAAAGCTTTGGCTTTGTGCTGTTCAAACATAAATAATTTTACAAACTGGCAATAAAGTTGTGTACCGTGTAGTGCATTGGGATGAGACAGGGCTAAGATCCTGCAATTAATCTTTGAGATGGAAGGGAAGCAGATGTTTGCAGATATCCCAGAACTGAGGATGAAAATGCTCATTACTGGTAACCTAACATCTTTATTTATGTTGTAGAATTGTTTACAAGTCATGGAGAGGTGGGCAGTCACCAACTGTGTGAAGTTTAACAAGGGCAAATGCCAGATTCTGCACCTGGGACAGGGCAACCCTTGTTGTGTGTGTGGGCTGGAGACCAGCTGCCTAAAGGGCCCTGGGGGTCCCGGTCGATGGCAAATTGGACATGAGCCAGCAGTGCCCTGGCAGCCAGGAGAGCCAGCCTGTCCTGGGGGCATCAGGCACAGCATCGCCAGCTGGGTGAGGGAGGGGATTGTCCTGCTCTGCTCTGCACTGGGGCAGCCTCACCTTGAATATTGTGTGCAGTTTTGGACACCACAATGTAAGAAAGACATTGGTCTATTAGAGAAAGTCCAAAGGAGAGCAATGAAATCATCAAGGGCTTTGAGGGGAAGCAGCATAAGGAGTGGCTGAGATCACTTGTCTCTTCAGCCTGTAAAAGGGGAGACCCCACTGGGAGGGGAAAAGGAGGGGCAGGCACTGATCTGATCTCTGTGGTGACCAGTGACACACCCAATGGAATGGCCCGAAGTTGTGTTAGGGCAGGTTTAGTTTGGATATCAGGAAAAGGTTCTTCACCCCAGAGGAAGGCTGGACACTGAACAGGCTCCCCAGGGTCACAGCACCGAGCCTGGCAGAGTTCAAGAAGCATTTGAACAGTTCTCTTGGGCACATGGTGTGGATCTTGGGGAGGGTCCTGTGCAGGGCCAGGAGTTTTACTTTATGATCTTTGTGGGTCCTTTCTAACTCAGCATATTCTGTGATAGTTGTTGCAGAACCGCTTTTGTTTTATACTACCTTCCCTCAAGATGGTAGGCACTGAGATAAAATGGGTGTAATATTATATTTATGCTTTCTGAAACACCGTGAAGAAGTAGGATTCACCTTATTTTAAGCTGAACATTTGGCTGCATCATTATCACTTGGACACTGTTTTGAATGGATGTGAGTATACAGGTTTTCTCTGTGGTTTTCTCTGCTCTGTTTTTGTCTTTTGTCCCTGTACAGGTTTTTTGGTTGGTCGGTTTGTTTTAAATGAATCATATTCCTATTGCATACACAGTACATACAGGAATCATCACTTTGGAAAAATACACATGTAACAATTATTAAAATTATTTGAACCAAAGTTACCAGGCTTTATCTTTTATATTTGAAGCCTGTAGTGTTCACATTCCTTTTCCCTATTATTTCTTTCCATTTTAAATACCATATCTGTACCGTAGACACTAATCACATTTTTTTTAATTAAACAGCTTTTATATCCTTTTCCCTGCAGTATTTCTGCTGAGGAAAGTAAGTGGGAATATGCTGCTTAATACAACTTGATAACTGGGGTAAAAATTTCTTTCACATGGAAGGAGCTGATCCTCTCGTAGTAGGCACATCGTAGGGTTTCGTATGCAAACTGCAGTCAGTGTAAAAACAGAATTGTAGTTCAGACTGTAAGATTCATGAGTGCATCCCTCTGAACTTTAGTTTTATATTTTAAATCATCAAAAATTACAATCAAATTTGTATTCATCTCTTATGCAAAAAAAATATTTTGCTGTTACTGGAAACTCCTCTGGATTTCCTATTTAATAAGCAGTAACCAGCAATATCCTTTTCAATGTGGGAAAACTGAGTGATTTTAAGATGTTTACTAGTAACCAGATAAAAATGTATAATTTCTTAATTTGGGTAATAAATGAAGTGTTACAATACTATTTGTAGTCTTGATGTACAGAAATAAAACAATTGGTTTTCTTTTTGGTTTTGCTTTAGGCTTTTTATTTATGTTAAGTGTTACGTACCCAACCTATTCTTTATCCCAAATTCTTTTCTTGTATATTTTTCTACATAAATTATGGAACTTGTAAAGAAGTTGAAAAAGAGATCAGTAATAGTGGAACTGCCTCCTCGTAATTGCAAAACCTGAACACTTATTTTAGATAGCATTATTTATTTTAGGACCTAATGCTTTAAATATTTTGAAATTATTTTTCAATTCCATTATTTTGCTACATTGGGTAGTGTTGTATCTGTATTTTGTAAAATTAAATTAAATTTTTCTATTAAATATTTGTATTTTGAAGATTGTGTTGGAGTCATGCCAAGTACTGGTGACTGGTAACATTTGCTTTCTGCTTTTGAAAAGGAGACAGTGCACACTATTCCTGTCTGTGACCAGGGAAACAGCGAGTTCAACAGGGAGTTCAGGCTGGGGGAAGCTGCAGAGAAGTGTCATTGCAGAAGTCTCAGAGCTGCAGGAAACTTCCACAGAGAGCTTGAGTTTGCTGAAAATACTCTTGACATTTTATTTCTTCAGTACATGGCACTCAGTGACCTTGTTTGTATATTCTGTACATTAAGTATGAAATTCTGGCAGTGGCAGTCACTGGGAGCAGGTGCAGCCCAGGTTTCTTTCTGCAGGTGTTCTGCTGGAGGTCTGTGCTGCTGCTGCAGCTTCACCTCCCTCAGTGTCCAGACTGCAGTGAGAGGAGCAGGGGCTGTCCTTTGGCAACCAGTGCTTACTCTTCTGCCAGCTGTTTTCAGAGAGTCAGGATGAATCATGAGTTCCTAATTTTCCATGGTCTCTTGCTGGATATTTTAAGGAGCAGGAGATAAAGGTATGAGGAGAAACACAGGCGCATAGTTAGTCATGTTCTGAGGAGCTGGGGGGTCAAAATGATCTCTCATAGCACTTATGTAGCAAGAATTGTTTCTATATGAAACTGGATTTTCTGGTTTTTAAAAGAAGAGCAAACTGCCTCCCAGCTGTGATGCTCCCAGAGTTTAGGTAGGCAGAGGCAGTAAGCACTTGCATGCAACTAACCTGAAATATTCTTGTAGAATTGGCAGTCAGAATTAGAGCAGTAATCATTATGGGTTTGGAGTTGGTTTCTGTATAAAACAACCCTTAAAGTAAATTTCTATGCTACAGTGTTTCATCCTTCTAGTTCAGAATGACAGCATTTTATAGTTGGTTTTTGTTTTCAAATAAATTTTGGTTTATAATTTTGTAACCTGCTCTAAAAACGTTTTTGTCAAGGTCTATGTGATGGAAGAGGTTGCAAATTTTTCATCTCTATAAAATTAAAAAGTATTAAAAATGGAATAAAGAAATAAAAATAGCATTTGGTCTGTTTATGTCAATGAGAATTTTGCCAGATGGGCGTTTAGTCCTATTAGCTGGATTAAAAAATAAACAAACCACAACAAACCAAAACAGAAATGATAGGCGTTGTTCCTTAATGTTGTTTGTCTTCCGTCATGGTCCTGAAAACCAGACTGGCATAAATGTCACAAAACTCCCTCATGATTTCTAGGGGGCATTTGTATATCTATAAAAGAGGAAGGATTTTCCTCCATAAACACTGAGCTGACAAAGTTTGATTTAAACAACAAAGATACCTTCAGTTATTTCTGTGTGGGCTGCTCCATAATTTAAAAAAAGAAAAAGAGCTTCCTGATGCTATTAGTAGCAATGTGGGCAGTTTTTTGGCACCACTGGAGTAATATAGCACAAACATCCTAATTGGATCCAATAAAGGGGTTTGGAATTCGCAGAAGACATTTTGAGTGCACTGAGCTCATAAATTTCAGTTTATACCAAAAACTGTTAAATGCCAGTGAGACAGCACATGCTCTTTTCACCACTGAAAAGTAGTACAGCACAGAAAAAAAAAAAAAAGGAAAAAACAACAGAAGAATATTTTGTTGGACCTGTAATTTTTTTTGTATTTATAATTATATGCAAAAACTTTACAACATTTGCTGGTATACATGAATCTGTGTTAATAATGGTTTGTGATGTAAATGCTTGTTACTATTTTTTTTCATGATGCTTTGCCTGTCAGTGAAGGAGAGAAGAAATGAACATGGTCTGTGAAACTGATCAGGATATCTATATTTTTATTGACTTCTGCTTTTGTGAATAAAATAATTTGAGTTTTCTTGAAACTATGCTGAAACACTCCTTTCATTTTTTGCAGTAAACCGGGCGTTCTCTTTTTGAAGGTTGATAGTGCTGAGTAGGTTCGAAAAGAAGCTCATACTAACTGCTCACTGGTCTTGAAGTTACTGCTGTTGGAACTAGTTGGCTGCCTAGGGCAGTGGTGGAGTCTCTGTCCCTGGAGGGATTTAAAGGATGTGTGGCTGTGGCACTCAGGGACATGGTTTAGTGATGGACTTCGCAGTGCTGGGTTAGGGTTGGGGCTCAGTCATCCTAGAGATCTTTTGCAGCCTGCACTGTCCTGTGATTCTGCTGCTTAGGGGTGATTTGTAACCTTCAGTTTTCAAGCTGTGAAGTTCCCAATTTGTCAGCCAAGCTACAGCTCAGAGGTTTAGCTTTGTTTCAGTGTGTCTCTCAAACAATATAGCTAATATCACGTTTGTGCTTTGGAAAAACTTCTTCAGTCTTTGGGAAGAACAGAACTCCATGGATAAAACCTGAGAAGCTGTATTTCATAGTGAGGAATGCTGCTCTGTCAGCAAACACATACAGAAACACCTCTTTCAGCTTCTCCTGGAATTTTAGATGATGTGTGGGCTTACTCCTCTGAAGGTGCAGTTTAATTTTTATCTCCTTTGATAATTAAAATTTTATAATTATCTGCTTCCCTTTGCGTATTTCTTTTCATTGCTAAATACATTTTTAGTTCCACTGTAGTATTTATAAAATTAGTATTGTACATTTTTATTTTTGAATACTTAAAAATAGCAGCATATATGCTTCACCTGACCTGCCACTAAAAATGTGGTAAACATAAAAAGACAGAAAACACATCTTTTAGGGCATTTCATAATTTCTAGCGTTAATAGAAGCAAACGCCCAGGTAGGATCTTGCCTGTTTTTCAGTACGTATCTGGTAGTCTGGAAAGCTCTTTAAGTTTCTTGAGTGTGTAGAGAGACTATACAAGGCAAAAAGTGATTATGAAGTTCTATCAGTTGAATCCATTGGAAAGAACAGAATGGTTGAAGTCAGCAGGAATGTCTGGATGTCACCTAGTCCGACCCCTCTGCACAAAGCAGGGTCACCTACAGCAGGCTGCTCAAGACCTGATCCTCTCTGTGGTGACCAGTGACAGGACCCGAGGGAATGGCCTGAAGTTGTGTCAGGGCAGGTTTAGGGTGGATATTAGAAAAACGTCCTTCCCCCAGAGGGTGGTTGGGCACTGGAATGGCATTCCCAGGGAAGTGGTCACTGCACCAAGTGACTGAGTTCAAGAAGCATGTGGGTGATACTCTCAGGCACGTGGTGTGACTCTTGGGGATGGTTCTGTGCAGGGCCAGCAGTTGGACTCGATGATCCTCATGGGTCTCTTCTAACTCAGCATATTCTGTGATGCTGTGACCTTGCCTCTTGGAGTTGTGAATGTCTCCATGGATGAAGAATCCACAATTTCTCTGGACAACCTGCTTTCAGTGTTCAATTAACTTTGCAATAAAGCATTTTTAACCAATTTTAAACACATTTTGTGTATTCCAGTTTTTACCATTGCCTCTTGTCCTGTCACTGGGTGGTACTAAGGAATCCGAGCCTTCTCCAGCCTGAACAGCCCCAGCTATCTCAGCCTCCCCTCATACGACGTGCTGCAAAACATTAATCATCTTTCTTGCTGACTTGCTTTAGTGAACACAGCAGCATCTTCAAAATACTTGTCTGGACTTTGGTGTGACTGGGGACCAACAACACTAACTCTCTTCCTTGTCAGATGCTTGTAGTTGTTAATTAGTGGCACTTAGCAGGTATGGTTTGATTTAAGATTTTATGGATTTTACTTTTTTGATTTCTAGTGCTGCTCTGACTTTTCAAGGATTTTGCAAATCTGTTACCAACATGAAAGAACAGACTCCATAAAAACTGAGCTCCGAATTATTTTCACATTTTTTTGTAGACACAATGCTAAACATTCATGCAAAAAACATGGGAGTAGTGCTAAATGTTAAATCACCTAAACATGTATCCCCTTCTGCCACCAACAGAATCAGATATCTAGAAGAGCAACTTCTTGGACGAACTGCTGTGATTTGGCTGTTTTTTAGAGTCTGGGTAGCCCAGAATCCACCAAAGCACATCACAGTCACACAGGAGAAACGCGGGATTCTGACTGGCACCAATGGGACATAAGGGCAGGCACAGATGTCCTGCAGACTGATTTCATGCCATCAAGGGATGAACTTTCTTACATGATGGTTAAATTGTTGTGACATTTATTGTCAGAATAGTTACTCTCCAGTCTGGGACTAAGTTTCCCTGTCCACAGCTCCGCAGAAAACACACATTCTCTTTGCAGAGTTTGTTCATATATTTATAGAAGCAACTTTCTCAAATGTCCTACTATATTTAACATCATTCTTTTCTGCATTCCCGGAGCAGCTGTTTGTTCGTTCTGTGTAACATTTAACTAAAAAGTAGTTTTGCATTATTTCTATTTTATTCTTTGTTTATAGTTACACATAGTTCTTGATTGCTGAAGAAGGAAACAGGCATTCACCAGATGGTGTTATTTCAGGATCATCTTGCTACTGCTGCTTGTCCAAATGTTAGACCTGGGAAAAGCATCTCTCCCCAGTTGCTATGTAGTTTTGCTGTATGTTGTCAAACAAACCTGAAGGAATTGTTTTCTTCTAGCCCTTGTGTCTTTAATTAAGAATAATTCTTTTCATTACATTAAGAATGATTCTTTTCATTACTCTGCTTGCTGTTTTCCCCTTTCTGCACTTTCAGGCTAACAGCAGCAGAGCTCAGAGTTCTGCAGAGATATTTTCAGTCTAATTATCTAGTAGATCTATCTGGCTATTGATGAAAAATTACATAGAATTAACTAATATTTGGCATTGGTACACAGATAGGAAAGCATATCCCTGATGAAGTTAATGAACATAAATGCTGATCAAGCTGTCCTTGCAAGGAATAAGCACTTGGCACAAGCTGTGAAATCCTTTGACTGCCCACAACAGTTCCTGCCTGGGTTGTTGTCTGCAGACCCCACATAACCAGCAGAATACATCAGATGCTTCAGGAGGAATTGGCAAAACCACCAGCTAGGCTGAAATACTCTAACCACTTTACAAAGCATCCACTTTGCTCAGGCTTTTGCTTACTAAGAAGAGTCCAGATAAACTCACAGCCTCTAGATTACCCAAGAAGCACTGCACCAATAAAAATTGAGGTTGTGCTGGGCAGAAAAACACTGGAGAATGCTAATGAAAATTGGTTATTTTGTGCTTTTAATGCTTCTACTGAAAGTTTTAAATGCTAGGTGTACTGCCCATATTTCAAGTCTGATTGTTTCTGATAAGCTATCAGCAAAAAGTTAATGCTTGTATTTAATTAAACGGCACTTTCCAGAATTACTTTGCCAGCAATACTGTAATTAAATGACATGAGAACAGTCTTTGATACATATGCTCATATTCTTTGTTAATACCAAAGATAAAAATCTGTAAATAGAAAAACTGGATGCATTAAAGCAGCAGGGCAGAGCAGCAGGCTGGGAAGGCTACAGCCATTACCACCTTAACAGGACTAATATTAATGTCTCTCTAATGCAGCATTTTTAAGCATTTCTTGTGTTCTGATGTGCTTTTCATAATTGACCTCCATGAATCATAAGAGATGATTTAAAAAAAGAATCTGGGAACTATGTGAATTGCTAATATCTCCTGGAATGCTGCCACATTATTTCCATCATTAGGTTATAGCTACCAGTTAGGCCTGAATTCGTCTCACTTAACTTCAGCCATCTGTAAGGAGGCTGTTGAAGCACTTCTAAGGAAGAAAGGCAGCCCAGGGATGGAGCTGAGCAGTTCCTTCTTTACTAAAATACGTCTCCAAAGTGGGTGGAATGAATTGTGCCCTCTCCTCCTCTCCCTCTTCCTAGTTGGTGGCCTTAAACCAGATGCTTGAATTTGAGACAGCTGAAGTCAGGAGAAGTCAACCCAACCACATCTTTGCCTCATGTTCCCAGGTGAGAGTTGCAAGTTCTTGAATAATGAAGATCCTTCAGTAACAGAGTTTATTCTGACTCATGACTCAGCACCTGGATACCAGCCCAGATCCACCTGGATCTTTGATACCAACTTTGACAGACCCACCAGACCTTATCAGCTTTGTTATTGGAATGTTGATGCACTGCCAGCAACATCAGATTTAATGCTCCTTATCTTCTGCTGCAAGCAGCTGGCCATAAAAACATAGAACACTTTGACTTTATACTTTCACAAATACCTTTGAAGGTTTCCTAATCTAAAAGCTTTTCAGTTTTATTAGTCCTATAAATAGATCTAATTAAACATGTTAATGAAGTCAGTTATGAGATTGCTTTGGACTGGTACTGCTTCTCACAGTATCCTTTCTGGACCAACTGTCCAGCACACAGCTGGATGAACACATCATCTGGTGGGTGAGCAATTGGCTCAGGGGTCAGGTACAGAGGGTGAGAGTGACAGTGACTGGGGTGACATCAGACTGGTGCCCTGTCACTAGTGGAGTTCCACAGGGCTCCGTCTTGGGCCCTGTGCTCTTCAACACCTTCATAAATGATGCAAGACTGGAAGGGGTACTAAGGAACTTGGGAAGCACTGCTGACTCCCTCAGATGCAGGGAGGCCCTGCAGAGAGACCTCAACAAATCAGATGACTGAGCAATCACCAACCATATGGAGTTCAACAACGGGAAGTGCTGGATTCTGCACCTGGGATGGCACAAGCCTGGGTGTTCAGACAGACTCGGGAATGAGATGCTGGAAAGCAGTGATGGGAAAGGGACCTGGAGGTCCTGGTCATCAGCAAATTGGACATGAGTCAGTAGTGCCGTGGCAGCCAGGAGGGCCAACTGTGTCCAGGGTGGCATCAGGCACAGCATCGCCAGCCTGGAGAGGGTGGGGGTTGTCCTGCTCTGCTCTGCGCTGGGGCAGCCTCACCTTGAATACTGTGTGTAATTTTGGACACCACAATATAAGAAAAATACCAAGCTGTTAGAGAATGTCCAAAGGAGGGCAACGACTATGGTGAAGGTACTAGAGAGGAAGCTGTATGAGCAGCAGCAGAGGGCACTTGGTCTGTTCAGCCTGGAGGAGACTGAGGGGAGACCTCATTGCAGTTACAACTTCCTCATGAGGGGAAGAAGAGGGGCAGGCACTGATCTCTTCTCTGTGGGGACCAGTGACAGAACCTGAGAGGATGGACTGAAGTTGTGTCAGGGGAGATTTAGGAAAATGTTCTTCAGCCAAATGCGAAGAGCTGGAACAGGCTCCCCAGGGAAGTAGTCACAACACCAAGCCTGACAGAGTTAAGAAGCATTTAGATTATACTCTTGGGCACCTGATGTGACTCTTGGAGATGGTCCTGTGCAGGGCTAAGGGTTGGACTCAACGATCCTTGTGAGTCCTTTCCAACTCACCAGATTCTGTGATTCTGTGATAGATAGATATATACATACACACATACACACTTACACATATATGTACAAGTGTGGATCCCTCCAGTAGCCAGGCTCAGATGTGGGGCTCCGATTCCCAGCAACTGCTTCTAGATACCAGCTTCTCCAGTTGCTGGCACCCAGGCATAAAAGCCCTTGAGGCTGCAGCCTCAGTACACTTGGTACAGATTGCCTCATGCACACACACAGAGCTGGCCCTTGGTCCCCCCAGTAGTCAACCCCACCATGTGCTACCTTTAGAGACCCACTCACATCCTGTCTTGCAGGTCACGCTCCCTGCTCACCTGCTCATCCAGCCTGATATTCATTGGCACCCAGCCACTCACTCACACCCCTGCACACATTTCAGCTGCCATATCAAAGACACGCGAACCCTGCAATCCTTTGTCTAACCCCAGCTGCTGCCCTCACACCCCTGTACACAGCATGGAGAGCCCTTATCCAGGAAAGAGTTGGAAAGGAGCTTAATAAGAAGACAAGACCGGTCAGGCACAGGGCATGGCCAGACAAGCAGAGTGACCAGCTAACCATATACATGTGACTGGGACTTTTTTTCGCCTCACCCCTTTATTCTCCCAACCCATTCCTCACCAAATCACATAACTCCCTCCCTTTCCCCATCTTTAGTTCCCTGCAAAACAGCCCATAATAGGTCCTTGCACCTCATAATGAATCTCCAACCCTGGGGCAACAACCTTCCTCTGTCCAAGCATTCCCTCACCTTGATATCCTGACAATGAGGATGAAGCTCTCCTGGAACAGCCTCGGAGGGGCCAGGACAATGTTCCTTGCTTAGGACCCTTAATTTGGGTTCCCACTTACTTTTGTGCCTCTATGCTCCTCTGGGCTTGTGGAGCTGGGCCTTTGATGGGCTGATGGTTCCTGGGATATCCTGGGAGCAGACACAGCAACCTGCCATTGTCTCTGTGTGTTCCACTGTGGGTGTGCAGACAAGCTTTTACCACATAACCTAACAAACATCAGCACATAGCCAGAAGCCACATACTTTTAAAATATAAACAGTTTTTATTAAGTATAAATAAAACATAAACAAGTATATTCTAGAAGTGTGTTAGGTTGTGTTATTGTTTTCTACTGTGCTTGAAGTACATTCAGTGGTCTGCAGATGTGGTTAAATCATTTTATACTGTGTCAGCTGGGTATTAGCTAAATTTCAAAGCTGTAAGGCATAATAAAACTGTAAAAAGCCAATTTCTGCATTGATCCTGGAGGAATAAGGTGCAGCAGCCATTGAATTCTCTTCATCCTATGTCCACAGGCCATGAGATTTTTAGATAAATTTAGTGTATAAACTTTTCATAACATTTTGCATGTTCAGGTCCACATCAGGACATTATCCACTACCATTAGTTATTTGTAATGGAATGAAACACCTAGCAAAAATAAAACTTTTTTTTTAATAGCATACATGCTTACTTATGATCTTTGAATAGTTTTCTTTAATGTCCAAATAAATAAAGTTCCAGCATTGCTTCTGCTTGCCATCTTAAGATCACCCCTTTCTTATGGCCCACAAGTGCTGCACTTGCTGAAAGAGCACTGGATTTTCCTGTTTGCCATGAGCACTTACCCTGTTAATGTAACATGATGCCATCACCTACACTGCCTTATGCTGGCAATCCTGAATTGCACCTGCTTTTTTCCAGGAAAAGTTTCTCTCCTTGCATCCATACTCTGGCTTATGCTACAGAAACAGCACAAAGCAAGATCTGATAGAATAAGAATGCAGAAGAATATTAGGAAATGTATTCTTTCATGCTTTACACAGGATGTGGCAATTCTTAAAAGTGAGCTAGGATTTTGGATCTGTCTGACTCAAAATTTGCATCTATCTGACGCCTTCTTGATTTGGTCTTGGACTGTTTTTTCTGCCATATGGGGTAACATTTGGTGATAACCTGATTAAAGGTTATCTGTGAAGGAGTTTCAATAAGGGAAGAAAAGATTAGGATCTGGAAAAGATTCTGAGATGGGGGGATTTGGAGGGGAGTTCTTCCAAATAGAGACTATGCGAAATAGAGCTTGGTGCCCTATTGCAAGGGGAAAGAGAAAAGAGGCAGGCAGGAGCAAGGAAGCAACAAGAGGAACTCAGAGACTTTGGGGAGAGCTCTCCCTGGGGAGAGGAATGAGTGCAGGAATGATGGGGAACAAGATCTGTCCTTCAGCAGAACTGAGCTGCTCCAGAGGAGCCAAATGGATTGGCAAATCTTGGCTACCCTTGTGTTGGAGGCAAACTGCTCTCTGGCACATGGTGTCATTCTTGGGGTGTCCTGCTCCATGATCCTGTTGGATGCCTTCCAACTCAGCATATTCTGTGATTCTCTGAACTTTATGACCTCTGCAGTTGCCCTGTCTAAACATGAGAT
>JAOXXN010000395.1:7902668-7913934 GCA_026770055.1 Myrmophylax atrothorax
CATTTTTCCACTGTTGAGGTGATCGGGCCCTGGAATGGAGTGCCGCGGGTGTTGGGGTCACCCTGGCGGTGTTTCGGGTTGTCTGTACCTGCCGCTGCGTGAGGGGCTTTAGTGGCTTAAGGGACACAGTGGCAGCGCTGGGGGACGGCTGGCCTGGGTGTTCTCTTCTAGCCGTGGTGATTCTGAGCTAAAGGCACGCAGTGTCTTCCCCTCTGTTGGAAGCAGTTCGGTGCAGTTGTGCTCAGTGTTTATTACTCAGGGCAGGGTCACTGGCGAGGTTTGTTGAGGGTGAGGTCGGCAGCGGGTCGGGTGTTTTGGACTCGCTGTTGCCAAAGTTCTGAGCCAGTTGGAAACTGACACTGGCAGGTAAGGAACACAGTTTGCCGTCAGTACTTGCTGGTCTTGAGAGGGGGCAGAGGGCTGGGAAGTGATTTATGGCCAGCGTTCATGTTTGCAGCAGCACTTACAAACTGTGGTACTGTCGGAGCTCTCCATGGCTGCTGAGAACCTGTGCTGTGTAGGGTTGAGCCACGCTAACAAAGGTGTTAGGAAAGGTGGCTCAAAGTACTGAACAAATCTGGTTTAAATTCTGATAATAGTAAACTCTTACTTAGACAGATCATAACATCATAAAAGCTGAGTTTGTAGCAGTGATGATGTGCACGTGGCCAGGCTTGTGACATTGCGTAGTCAATCAGTGATCAAACACTGAGGTTTTTAGGGTATAAAGTGTCAAAAAGTGTTAAGAACAAGGTGTTGACACGAAGGGAACAGCTGGAATGAAGCAAGGCTCTGCCTCTCTGGTCCTGTAGCAGCGGGTGCAGTCACTGCTGCCTCATGACCTTAATTTTTGTTTACCCTTTGAGATCCTTGTACTCTGGTTAGGGATTTGATGTTCAGCTGATGATCAAGAGCCTGGTAGTTAAAGAACCATTTAGTTTGATGGATTATGTTGTCAGAGAAGATTTGTTTGAACCAGTGAGTAAATGTGTTTACAGTCTCTGTGATTCCTTTTTTTAAAACATTTTTAAATTTTTTTTTTCTAATTTTAAGCAACCAGACTTAACTGTAGCACAGCACTGGTCTAACCTTGTTTTGTCCTCTTGGCTCCCATGCTGCTTTCTCAGTGGACATAAGAGAGTGTTGGAAATGAAAGTTAAATGGGTACTAAATTTTCTTAAATAATCTCAGATAGTGGAGGAGAAGTCTAGATTGCTGCTTTTACTGGCAGCTCTGTTTGAACTGCAGTACTAATAATTTCTCTATCTGTAAACTTCAAGGTTACCCTTGTTCTCCATCAGACTTGTGTTTTTAGCACGTGTGCTTCCAGACTACAGCATGTTCTTCTCCAAATAGCTCCTGTCTCTGGTGTTTTCTCCTGTCTTCCCTAGATTGATGCAGTTTGCTAATTTATTGTGGCTGGAACTGGGAAGAAAACATCCACGGCATCACCTCTGTGTAACGCTGAAGTTTTGGTTAGAAGGCTGATGTGTTTTGCTACTGATTTTTTTTTTATTAGATATACATGTTTCTTTACTACTGTATCCTTTCTTTCATCCACTAGAAGTTTTGGAATGTATATGGAGAGAGGGAACACCTTCCTTATGTTCCATCACCATAATGTCAAGGATGTGTGAATTCCTAACAGTACGTGGACTGTCCCGAGAAAAGAAATACCTAGTTTTTGGTTTGCTTTGCATCTGTGCTTGCCACCCTGGTGCAGCGAGGGGCTCGGGCGGTGATTGTGCTGTGCTCGGGTCCGGAGGTGTCGCAGCTGTGGCCTGGGATGGACTGAAATGTCCCAGCGGGTCGGGCTCGGAGCGAGCGCGGCCACCCGTGAGAGCCGGGGCGGCTCCGGGGCCGTGCCCTGAGCTCCCAGCCTGAGCACCGCCCGCTTCCCACCGTGTCAGCAGCGCTGTTCCAAAGGGAATGCCTTGCCTGGATTCTCAGCTTAGTTATGTGAAGTTTTGTATTCCAGCATTGTGCTCCCTAAGTAGGAAGTGCTCCATTTCTGTAACAGCATTTGTGAAGAACCTCGTCAGCTGCGTCCTGAGAGCGTTTTCTGTCAACAGCTTTTCCTTTGTCTTGTTCAAGGAATGGAAGGATTAGTGAGAAATTACTGAGCTTTGTCAAAACTTGTTGGATCTTGCATATGATGATTGTTTATTTCAAGATAGATTTATAATAAAACTGTAGTTGAGGGTATAAGTAGGTTAAAACTACATTTTTCTTTTGAATGAAATACATTTGAATGGATGTTAGATGTTTTTTACATTTAGACTTAGTGCAAACATTGTTCTTCTGTTTATTTAACTGCTTTGGAATAAATAATCCACGCATATGATTTCATTCCTACAGTTACGAGTTGTAGATTCCATTTCTCTTTTGCTTTTGTTCTGAATAAATACTGAAATCCCACTGATACTGGTGAGGACTCAGTACCTAACAAGGATCTTAAAGCTCATTTAATAAGTCTGAAGTAATTCCTAGCTACATTGTGATGGTTTTTATTAAAACTTCAACTCTTTTGATTAGAATTTTTTTTCTGTCTTAAAAGGTAGTTTGAATCTATGACAGCCTGTCAGTGCTCTGAAAAAGAACTTGCTTTCTGCTTTAATGAAGCTTTTGGGGTTTGTTTTTTTTTTAATTTTGTTTGTCTTAAATAAAATTATCATGACCCAAAAATACTCCAGGGGAAGTGTATAGAAACTTTTAACTATTTTGTTTTCCCTAAAGGATCACCTGATTGCACATGATTATTTGTCTGAGGCTTTCTGGGCCTGATCTTTTGGTCGAGTCTTTCACTGTTTTTAATTGCTTAATCAAGCCCAGATCATACATTTTTAAAAATAAGGTAGGAATATTTTTGCTTTGTATGAAGTAGCCTTTTATGGTTAGCTTTAGGAGGCTGCCAGTGCTGCAGATATTTGTGACCCAATTCCAAATTTGGACACCTGAGTTGTTGTGTTTTGGAAAAATGCTCCTTTGCTTTAAGGAAAGCTCCCGCATGAGTCCCCCTGGGTTTAGAGCAGAGATGAGATGGATAAGCAGGAGAGTGCCAGCCAAGGGAGTGAGGGTGGTCATTCAACTTCCTTGCTTTGTTTTTGTTAGCCAGTTTACATTTCTTTCACAGATGAAGATTTTGGATTGCTTCTGTTTTCCATTTTTGTTGGTTCAGTGTTTTTAATGGTTTCTTACTTGTTGCCCTCTCCGGGCTTTCCGTGTGCCAGGCAGTGAAACAGGCCGAGTCCTGTGGCTCTTGTCAGAGTGGTCGTGCTGCCCCTGGGGAGGAGAGGAGTGGGCAGGTTCTTTGTAACTGCTTGTCCTCAGGGGTGAGAGCGCCTTGCACGGTGGCTCCTTTTTGGTTCTGGTGGGGTTTTGCTGTTGGCTTTTTTAAAATGGAACATGAACTGCAAGGTAAAAAAAGCTGTCAGCCTGGCTGCCTTTTCCCTGTATGAATGGCATCCTCTCGTGTAATAATAACTGTATCCAAATCCCCTCTGCTTTCTGACATAGAAGCAGGATGTTTGTTCTGAGCATGAGATTAAACTAAGCTTTTTGGAATGTTCATTTTATTAGATTCATCTCCTGGGGATGCTGGGGTAGTATTAAAATGATGAGTATAAACATGGCTATTAAGTTCATTTTACTAATTTTAATTGTGTGGTAAATTTACATTTTTCCATGAAACAATAAATTTCAGGAACCTGTGAAGTTAAACCGTGACAGCTTTTCTAAGCTCAGGTAAGTACAAGTTAAAAATACTGAAGATTTTAATATGCTGTAGTTTGCACTGCACTGTGCACGTATCAGTGGGAGGAAAAACTTAATGTTTGTGCCTTGTTTGAGTGTCTTTGTCAGATTAATTAATCAATCACAAACTTATACAGGTTTTCTTGCTCTGTTACTGCTCTCATAAGAATTAAAGTAACTTTCTCTTTGTTCCTTAGCATTCTTAAACTTATTAGAAAGATTTTCTGGTGAAGAGTGTGGGCATTTTTGTGTTAGCCCTGGTACAGCGCTGGCAGAACAGGTCCTTGAGAGTTCAGGCAGGAGACTGCTCATGGTCTCAGCTCAGTTACATATGGCACATCCCTGGTACTGTAGCTAGAACTCACACAGATATTTTGATTTTATTTGGGATTTGGACAAGGTTTTGGGACTTATGTGTCTTCCTGTGTTAATGAGTTGTGCTGGGGAGTGTCTTTGTTGCCTGAGTGGTGGTGTGCTCTGAGGAGTCACGGTATGAGGTTTGTCTTTGGTGACACCAGAGGTCAGATTCTATAACCAGTATCTGTTGAAGGCAGTGACCTCTTCAAGCCAGTGAGAGCTCCTTGGGCCACTGGTATAAACGTGTCTTGGAGGCCTTGGCAAACAGTATTATGGTTCATCTTTATTTACCCTCTTTGGGATGGGTAACGTGCAGAGGTAAGGCAGGTGATCAAAATCCATGCATTGCATTTGAAATCTGCAGCTTGTGAGCAAATGAAGTAACTGTATTTCATCTAAAGTTTATTACTTTAAGACTGAGAATATTTATATATCTCTGAAGTTACTGGACTGTAAATAATAAAAAGATTAGCAAAGATGTCTTAACTGTGTAAAAATCAAATGAAGAAATACTAGAAAACTTTGAAAGTGTGTGGTGCTGGAATTCGTTGTGTGGCCCTGGATCCACAGCAGCACTAACATGACTGTGGTGTTCATACTTGAAGGAGTGTAAAATTTCATCCGATCCAGCTCACATATTACTTTCTAATGCAAGGCTTGGAATGTGAGAAATCATACTTTTTTAATCACAGATTACAATTCCCAAAGACCCTCGGTGTGTGCATCATTTGTTAACCTCCCAGAGACATCTCTGGGTTGCTCTGTTGCCGTTGTGTAGGTCAGACTCAAGTTCAAGCTGAACTGGCAGTCAGAACACAGGGTATTTCTTCCTCCTGTGCTGGCAGTGGGATGCAATCCCTCACATGTGTTCATGGCAAGCAGGCAGGTACAGCAGCTGGATGGCTGGCCGTGGACTTGCACAGGGTGTTGATGCCCGGCTGCCTCTGTGACCTGCGTGAACCAGGAGTTTGGAACTCCACCTGGCTCTCCAGGTGACTGCGCTGCTCACAAAGCTTGAGCTGTTCTGGCATTTTCAGGATGCTATTCTGGCATCTTTCAGGACTCTGTGCTGGCCATGGCCAGGAATAGATAACTTTTCCTGACTAAGCTGACTGCAGAGGTTGCACGCCCCGTGCTGTCTGAATTCCCTCCTGGCTGCTCCGGGAATTTCTTGTTGGGATACTTTTCTCCCTTCCGTATTTAGTTGGGGTGCTGCTTTGTCATCCCTTCTGGTTGTGCATCTGGTTACTTGGTTTTCTTTGTCATCTGCTCTTATAAAGGTTCATGGCTCCCTTCATATCTGTCTTCTGCAATGCCTCTCGTGCCTTTATGTAGCAGAGAGTTTGTGGGGTGGTTTCAGGGTAGCTGCTGGAGCTCTGGGCCCTGCGAGGAGGGCTTGAGCTGGTCATGTGCCTCTGTCAGTGGCCTTGAGGGCAGTGCAAGTGTTCAGGGCCACTGCTGGGTAAGCCGGAGCAAAGCTTGACTTCTCCTGTGGGAACTGAGAAATCTATAAACTGTGGAAACTTCGGGTTCACATACACACTGCCTGTTTGATTGTCATGCTCCGGAGGAGGAGCTGGAGTAGCTGATAGCAGAACGTAGTGCAGTTACCAACACAAGCACCACAGATTTTTGCAAGCAAACATGAAGGGCATGAAACAACTTCTTTCAGCTGGAGATTTTTTGCTTGTCTTTTTTTCTGAGACTTTGAAGATTTTCTGGAGATGGAGGCGGGAAATCAGTGAATGTGGGCTGGCTTCCTCCTGGCTTTGGAAAAAACTCTTGAGTGCCTAATTAATGAGCCTTGCTTGCATATTTGCAGACAAATTCTTTGACAGATTTGGTGTTGGAAGATTTTTGTCATGTCATTTTGGTTAGGGTAGTTCAGTGGTTTTTTGCAGAGGTATATGGTTTGCATCTTTGACTAGCCTTAAAAATACTGATTTGTTTTGTGTGTGTGTGTTAATTGGCTGTCTTTGTTGTCTAAGTTGATGGTCATCCCTATTCTGTTTTCTTACAAACTGATGGTGGCTGTTTCATCAAGTAAATATTTTAAATAAATTTGTCCTGAAAGTTTGGACAGAGGTCTTTTCTAGTTTGTGAATATTGTTGGTTTTTTAAGGGGCAGAGTTGGGGTTTGTTGGTGTGTAGAGTTTCTGCTTTATGGTAACCAGCAGATAGAAATAACAGTAAATCAGAGATGAACTCTTACTGTCACCTGACTGTTTGATTAGGAGAAGGAGAATATTAGCAATTTGTTTTCTTTGGAGAGCTGCTGCTTGTTTGAATTCCAGACTCTGTATTAGTGGCAAGTAAAAACTGAACAATAACATGCTTACTAAAGACAGAATATGCAAGCCCCAGACATATCTTTGATACACATAGTTCCTCTGTTCTTGAAGGGGTTGGGTTGCTTTTTAGGGCCAAAGTCATCTGTTAAGGATTGGTCATGTTGGTTCAGCACTGATTTTTTTGTTCCAGCTTCAGGCTTCTGTTGTTTATATTGGTGTCTGTATTGAGTCTGAACTTAACAACACTGCAGCATTGTTTTTAAACAAACAGCAAAGTGTTTAAAGACATACACGTTGAAATCAGCAGGACCACCTGCGTGCACAGAGTTCTCTAGGAAAAATGTGATTTATTTTTTACATCCAAGTTGATTTTTCTACATGCTTATTCTAGCTAGAAGCTTGAGTTTTAAATGTTCCCTCTAGTGTAGGTGCCTGAATTGAGAGGAGAGCAAATGTGAGTCATATTTAAGAAAAGGAGAATATGGAAAAAACAATTGGTGGTGTGGTCTGTGCTCCTGTCCTGTGGCTTCCTGCTGTTTGCTTGCTGGTTTTAGGCTGGTGTCTCCTCTTAGGAGGGGCTCTGACCTTTAGCCTTAAGCTTGACTCATACTGAACTCCCCCCCTCTGATTTCTTTTTGTATGTTCCATATGTGCTGTTGCTCATAAGGATTGACTATGGGATTTGATAACAGACTTAACCCGTGCTGACCCTGCTCCTCCCCTCCGTGTCACGAGCTGTTCTAATCCTTGTGTGGGAAACAGCAAAACTAGTGAGGCCTGCTGATAGCAAATATTCTGGGGTATTTTTGGTAATCTGTATGTTTACATACTGAACCCTGCCATTAGGATATTATGACTGGCATCCTTAATGTTCATTTCAGTGCATGTCTCCCAACTTCCTTTGGTGCTGGTCACAGTAGTAACTATACCCTTACTGGTTTTTGTGGTGTGGGGATTTTTTCAAAGGGCAAAGCCAATTAGAGGTCTGTTTACCTGCTGCACTTTAATTTTATGTTTGTGGGACTGTATGGTTAGGTAGATTGCTAAAACCACCCAAGTTTGAAACATGCATAGCAGCTCCTCCTCCAGTACATTTGCTTCTGTGAGTAGTTTGGAGTGGGGAGGCAGCATGGCAGGGTAGCTCTTAAACTGGTGTTTGAGGAAATGTGTGTGTGACCACATCCCTAATTAAAGTCAATTAAGCTTTAACCTACAGCAGCAACATATTTTGGAAATGTACCAATTTATTTTAAAAGGAAGTCTCTAAGTAATGATATCCCAGGATGCTGAAAGATATGTGCAAAACTAGTACAGTAAATTAATCTCAGAATATTTCACTGGGCTACATCATGCTTGGTTCTTTCAGCAGTTATGTGAAAAAACAGGAAAATGAGACTTTGCCTGGACTAAAGTGAAAAACACCGAATGACTTGGGGGAGGAGGGGAGTAATTTCATTGAATTTTTGTTCTTGATGCACAAGATAAGAAAATGTGACTAATACGTTGCTGTATTGTTGTGTTCTGAGTGTATTTGGGTGACTTTCCCTGCAACAGGTTGATAACCCATGGAAAATGTCAGTGTTTCCTTGTCATAAAACTTGGAGCAAACCAGCAGCAGTGGTAGGATGGAAAGGTGCTTGGAAGTGTTGCTGGAATGGAGACTTGTTACAGTGTGGGAGAGAAGAAGCCTTTGCAGGAAGAGATGAAACATTCTTGAAACTTTTAGAAAGATTCCTTCATTTTAGTGGTCATTTAATTGGAGTGTTCCTTGCAATTATTCTCTAATGCTCTTTAATGAAGAAACTGTTGGTATTTAAATAGCTTTTTTCTTTTAATTTGTGGGTTTTTTAGGACTCTTGTGAGGACTTTTATACTAAGAAACACAGGATGGCTTTGTACTTGAGTTGGTTGGTTAACCTTGCAGTTGGAGCAGTCTGGCCTGGCTTGTGCTTCTGCTGGTAAAGGAAGTAAAGTTTGTTCAGTAGCTTTGGCAACGTGCAAATTTTTTGTCAAGGTCTGAGTACAAGAAAGGCTTATTGTAATCAATAGGTGGAGCTTTAGATTTCCAGGAGCTGCACATACACTGGTTTTCTGAAGGGAGCATCTCAGTGTAATGTTGTGAAGAGGGGTCCTTTGTTTCTGCTCATATGTGCTTAAGACATGACATGGGTGTCATGGATGGCATGAGGTGAACACGATATGTGGTTTCTTTTGCATTCAGACTTATTAATAAATGCATCAAACCCATGGTTCACATACTCTTATTAATATACTGATTAAATCTGGCTTTTCAGTTTAATTTGTTCCAGGAACTGCTGTTTACCTTTGTGTCTGTGTGCTGTGCTTCAGTGAGATTAAAGAACATAAAAATCAGAGTTAAAGTAGTTGTTTGATTTGTTGGCCTAAAATAAAACTTTTTTATTTTGGGGGATTTGGAACATTTGAATTTTGTCTCTCCGGTCAGGTATGGTGCTGGGAGATACCACACTCTCCTACCTGACTTGTGTGAATCAGCTGTGCTGGACAAGTTTCATTTATAAGCTGCTGTTGTTACAGGACTTGAAGGACTGAGCCGTTGTTCCCAAGACACCCCCTGAAAGATGGTGGATTACTATGAGGTTCTGGGAGTGCAGAAACACGCCTCGGCAGAGGACATTAAAAAAGCGTGAGTGTCACTGGCAAGTGTGTTATGTATCTTAAGGAACAAATGTAATTACACAGTTTCTGGATTTGCACTTTGTTGTCCTCCCTTGTTCTTTTGCAAATTCCTGCACATGCTGCTTTGTCAGCTAAAATGTTTGAACAGTGATCTTGTGTGACTCTCTGTAAAACACACCAGCCTAAGTGCAAGCTTGGCTTTGCCCCTCTGAGTAGTTACCAACACTTTCCTAAAATGTTTCCTTTGAGGTTAGGAATTGTGTGCAGGTGTAGCAGTCAGAGCAGGCATTGCTGTTTGGATGCTGCTGTGTTTGGTGTTCCTGGAGCTTTATCAGCTTGGACTGTACCAGGTGCTTCAGATGTTCTGGATCCTTCTCGATGCTGCCCATGGTTGTCTGTAGTACTGAATAGTTACAGAGCTCTAAGGGAGGCCCATAGCAGAGATGTTTTGGAATGTCTTGCTCAGATCTACCAAATGTTGATCATTAGAAATGCACAGGAATAATTTGAAAATAACTAAAGACCCCCAGACTGGGCTTTTCATAAAAGCAGATCTGAGTTGATGGTTCTTTGTGTACCTGCAGAATCTGTTGATACCAGCCTTGATGCAAAGTGCAAAGCACCAGGAAATTTCCAAATCCTTTAATCCTTGACAACTTGTTTGAAACATTTTCTGTTTATCTGTACAGTGTATTCCATCATTTCAGAGTAAGTTGTGCTTTGTTTTCCTTCCACTTAGGTACCGTAAGTTGGCACTAAAATGGCACCCTGATAAAAACCCAGACAATAAAGATGAGGCGGAACAGCAATTCAAACAAGTAGCTGAGGCCTATGAAGTTTTATCAGATGGTAGGTATTTTAAAAGGGCTCTTGAATTGCCTTTCTCTTTTCTGGGTATCAGACTGAAAATGCTGATGTATGAAACTTTGAAAGGATGTTGTACCTTTGGTTTACCATCCAACTTGACTACTTGCTTTTCAAAAGAAAGGAGAAAGAAGGAAGCTTGCAGATACAACAGAACAAGCAGAAATTTTGAAACAGAAGTTTCAGATCTCCCTAGATGAGTAGCCAAGCTAGTTTTATTCTAGAAATTGAAATTCTGTGTCTTGTCAGGTCCTCCTCAGAAATTTCTGAAAAGATGTCTGTGAATACCAAGATAAAATTAATCTTAGCAGGGAAGGCCAATGTTCCCATCAGCACAGGGGAATTGTTGTGTTCATGCAGTAAGTCAGGCTAGGCCAACTCTGAAGCGTGTGGTTGGGCCTACTGCATCTACTGCTTGTGACTACTAAGCTAGTCTTGACAAAGACCAAACAGACTGTAAACCTTGCTGAAAATTTGGATTGTGTTTGTGTGAGTTCCATAAATTCAGTCAGCTGTGATACAGATAGTGATAGTGTTTATTTTGAATTGTTCTGAGAGAGGTGCTCAGCCTGACCCATGTAGGGCAGGAATGCAGTTTGCAGCTCACCCATGTCTGTGCTCAAAGAGTATCATTAACTTTTGCCAGTGTTCTGGCAGAGCAGTCTGAATCATAACAAAGTGATTTAAGCTACTTTGATTATTTTCCTCTGTAATTGACTGCAGCTGTCTATTTGCTATTTCTGAAGTGTCCTTGATTTCACCTGAGACACTGAGCATGGGAAAGCTATATTTAAAGCACTAGTGGCATCTAGATTACCTCAGCCTGATTTATGGAGCTGCAGTCTAGTACACACTATTTCTTTGCTTATTTTTGATACTTAATTGACATGGGAGAAACAGAACTTAACATTAGTTCATTGTATACTTGTCTTCTAGAGTACTTTAATCTTATTAAACTGATTTTTTTGAGCAAGATAAAAATAGGATACTGGTCTGGTTGTTACACAGATCTTTAAGTTCTTTGGAAACAGTGCACTGCTAGAATTTTAGAACATCTAAAAGTGCTGCCAGTTTTTGGAT
Organism: Myrmophylax atrothorax; assembly: GCA_026770055.1. NCBI lineage: Eukaryota > Metazoa > Chordata > Aves > Passeriformes > Thamnophilidae > Myrmophylax > Myrmophylax atrothorax. Next base: position 7,913,672 of record JAOXXN010000395.1, read on the forward strand.
CTAGACCAAATCCCAACTTGCTGGTGTCTTAACAGGCATTTGTGCAGCAGGGATACCATAATCCTGAGCCCAGTGGTTGAGAGACAGGCAACTCTTTGCAGACCTAATGAAGTTTTCTGACACCATTACAGGCTTGAATGAAGACAGATTTTTGGCAGAAGAATAGTTTTGTAAGAGGTTACATAAGCAAAAATACTGAAATTGGGTGATCATTGAACACACTTCCCTTGTGGTTTCAAAAATGTAACGTTTTTCAAGATGAA
>JAOXXN010000395.1:7929551-7970633 GCA_026770055.1 Myrmophylax atrothorax
GTCTTCCTGGTGGGGATGGAACAACAGCTGTTCTGAATGATGTAACAGTGGACCTTGAATTTGAAATAGCATTTTACCCGTGATCTCTTTTTTCTATTCCCTCCCCTTACTCCTGCTCGTAGGGACTGAATGGCCCTTTGGGACACCGTGTGTGAAGTTGGGTACTTTGCTGCCTAAATGAGCATGAGAAGATGTGTTTGAAGTATCTAATGTGGCAAGTGCTAAAATTAACACTTGGAACACTTTGGGATTATGAGTCACCAACCCCTGGCTGCTGTTTTTATATTTCAATAATTGGTATAACCGGTCTGGAAGTTACTTTTCAGAGACCTATCATGGTGATCCACAATAAGTCTTGAATAGAAATAAATGAGAAAGTTGAGGTACCTGTGTGCAATATTTTACATTAGGTTTAACGGTTTTTAATGCTAAACAGCTCAAATAAGGAAATCAACTACTTTTTATATATATAAAAATTATTTTTAGGTCTATAAGTGGAGCAGAATTTAGTCCAGAAGGGTCATAGGCATTACCTTTGGGGGACTGTTAGTTCAGTAGCATCAAATATTTCAAAGGAAGAATTTTATCTGTAACAAGAAATGTCTTTTTTTTCTTAACAAAGAATCCCTAATGATTAAATACAGAATCACTCAGTAATATTGACCTCTTAAATGTTGTCTTCTGTTTTGTAGAAGACCCTTTTGAGGACTTCTTCGGGGGCAGACGGGGTCCAAGGGGAAGCAGAAGCAGAGGTGGTGGATCATTCTTCTCTGCCTTTGGTGGATTCCCTACTTTTGGAAGTGGCTTTACTCAGTTTGATACAGGTAAACATGACATTTCAGAAGGAATGTGGTTTTGGTTCACAAAGGATCATAGTATAATTAGCTGCCTTCTCCATTCAGGAAACTCTGGGGCTGTCTTTGTTTAAATTAAGCTCTCTTTGTAAGGTGTGAATGTAAATAAAACTACAGTTACAGTATTTGAGCTCCCTGAAAGTTCATGGAAAGTGAAGACACCTCTGAGAAGTAGAACTTACTGTGTTCTTGATTTCAGTTCTACAGTATCTACAGCTTTAGAACTGGTTTTGTTCTGTTTGCTTTTTAGGTGTTGGGAGTGTGATGGCTTTTAGGTCCTGAAAATATCCTGGAAAAAATGTGTGCCTAAACCCCATGGTACTACTTAGCCTGGGGTGGTCAGTTTGGCTGCTGACCTGTGTGTCTTGGAGGTTGCTCAGAGCACCTTTAGAGTGTCAGGATTCTGGGAATTGGTTGGGATGTTACTGACACAGGACTTGTGTCTGCCGGCTCAGGGAGCCCCAACAGCTGCAGTAAAGCAGGTGCTCAGACTCATTAGGGTTGGTGGCTTTACCCTGAGTGGAGGGAAAGGGAGTGGTTGTGTTCAGCAGACAAGCCCGAGAGCCTTTCGGGAGAGGAGCTGACAGGTGGGTTTGGACAATGCTGTGTGTTTGGAACTTGAACTGTGGGTCCGTGTGAGAGAAATGGATGGGGCTGGAGGTGGGTTTTATTCTCACTCTGGTGTTTAATAACATCTAATTGCTGATCCTGTGTGGATGCAACCAAGAGCATCCTGAAACTGGATGTAGTCTGGGGGTATGATAAATTTGGAAAAATGGAAAAATACATTTCTAGTCAAATGCCTTCTTTTCCAATAGGTTTTACTTCGTTTGGTCCTCTGGGACATGGAAGCCTTACTTCGTCGTTCTCCTCTACATCTTTTGGTGGCAGTGGGATGGGCGACTTCAAATCAGTATCAACCTCAACTAAAATAATTAATGGCAGAAAAATTACTACAAAGAGGTAAGTGATAAATATATTTCTGTGAAACTGTGTAGAGACTCACATAACTATAATTACATGCATATAAATCTACTATATCTTTGCATATGAACATAGAGCGATACATCATATATGTTTCTTTTTACTTTTGTTGTTCTGTTCATTATATTGGATTTCTCTAAATGCTTAAAAACATTTTGAAAGGTTTTACTGGGTTCTCTGACTCTTCTTGGTGTTACTGAGTTGCTTAATGCTGGAGCTGGAGCTCTACAAGCCTTCAGAACATCTTGTGTACTGGTGCTGCATCTTTTATTATGGTCCTTGACTACTGTCTGCCCAGTCAACTTGAATTTCTGTAAGGGAAGCACATGCTTGGTTTCTGTTGATTGTGAACCTTTTAACTGGGGTTTGGGAAGACTTTTAATTTTGCAGATGTTATGAAAGAGTTTTCCCTGAGATCTGCTCTAGTTTGCTTTTCTAGGCAGTGTTTGAGTGAAGTCTTTGTAGTAATTTTCTTCTGTCTGTTAAGTAAAATAAGCAACTGAAGTGTGCTTTAGAGAAAAATGTTCTATTTGTTAGAAAGTGAATTTTCAAGTCCTATAACACACTGTACCTTCTTGCCATTTCATGCTTGTGATGGGAACATCATTGCATTTGACAAACAGAAATCTTAGTTAGCTGTAGAATAACCTGCATGGAACATCATGATCAGTAAATTATAGAAGTACTGAAAAGTAGTTAAATGTAATTTCAGTACTTAATAAAAACTTACGGAAAAGGAAGGGAGGACAAATTTATTTTGTCTGGTAACTTGTGTCCCATACTTCAAAGTGCAAGGCTCTTCTGTGTCTTGTACTGGAGAGTTTCTGTCATCTTGACCACTTGAAAGCAGCCTCTGTCATCACATGGTCATATTTTTCTGTGAGTGTATTCCAGAAAAATCTGAAAAGTGCCTCAAAAGTTTTGAGGGAATTGTGCCAGATGAGAAAGACCAAAAAGTGTTTTTGCAAAAGTTTATTTTAATACTAAGAAACAGGCTAAGTCAGGTATGCTGCTGTCATATCTTTGTTACCATATCTAGGAAGCAAGGGGAGAAGCAAGAACTGTGGTTAGCCACATCTAGGAAGACACACTCACTATCTCTGAGAAGTCCTGTTGCTTTGTAAAACGTCTGCCCACAAAGCAGCTGAGTGAAGAAGATTCATATCCCAGCATACCCAGTGAAAATCTTCTCTGAGTAATATTTTGCTTTGGGCAAGAAGCCGTTCCCTCTCTTTTTAATATGGGTGTATTTTCTTCAGCAAGTCTGATCTGAAAATTTGTATTCATCCGTGTGGTTTCCAGATTTGAATCATGAGGCTAAAATTAAGGCATAAATTAAGTGTGCTAAAACTAATTTAAACATTCCTTATCTTCCCATTTATAAAAGAAACAAACATAAAAAGCCCAAACCCACAAAGCTCTTTAATAATCCCTCTTTCCAGTCAGGGATACTTGAATTTTGCGCTATATGTGATGGTCATAAACTGGGTGTGTAGTAGGTCTGTAAATTCCTTGCTCTGATCAAATTAAAAGTGGGCTGAAGGCTGTCTGGCATGCCTTGCATCATGCAGAATTGTGTTTGTATCTAGAGTATTGTGCATTTAACAAATGGGTAAGAACTGAGTATAACATCAAGATACTGAGTTCTAGATAACTGAGTCGCGTGTCGTGGCAATGTGTGAGGTGGCAGCAGTGACTGTGAACTCTACAAACTGGAGGATTCCAATTCCCAGAAAGCCATTTCCTGCTATAAATAAGCAATACTGGTGGGGAAATGCAGATGGTTACTGGTTGCAGCTCCTGCACTGGTAAATACAAAAGCTTGACAACTGCAGCTGTGTTGAGCAGGCCATGCTCTCTTACAGCTCCTCATCTAAAACCAAGGTCGGGGGTGTGTTTGAAACTGCTTACAGTGCTTTAACATGGCTAATGGTGTCTTTGTCCTGCAGGATTGTTGAGAATGGACAAGAGAGAGTAGAAGTTGAAGAAGATGGCCAGTTAAGGTCGCTAACAATAAATGGTAAGGAGCAGCTGCTACGCTTGGATAACAAGTAATTCAACGCACGCATTTAACAGAAATTTTAAGCTATAACAGCCACCATTTGAGGATTGACAGGAACATTTTTTGAAGATTTCAAATGAATTCAACTTTCTGTATATCCGTACTCAATCTTAAGTAGTATAAGTAGCTCACGGAAGCTCGTATTTGTCATAGACTTTTGAGTTAATTGTTGGGACCACATCAATTGGACCATTTTTTGTCCTTAAAATTGTTGTAAACTTCTGTATGCACTTTTCTTTTCTTATCTGTGATCAAGGTGAACCATGATCCTTCAGTAGTGCTAGGGCGAGATGTACACTAACACTAGCATGAATCTTGCTTTTTCCAACTTGAAATGTGAGCCAATTAGTAGTTTTAAGTCTGCTGTGAAGTTAAAAGTTCCAGGATAACCTTTTTAATAATTTCAACTTTTTTTTTTTTTTAAATGTTTAGTAGTGAACAATGTTAATACATTTCTGGTAATGCATTTCTGGTTTAAATAAATTAAGGATGTTTTCTAGTTGTGCATGACTGCAGACAACTTAGTAAGTTTTGACAAATGTTTAAATGTGTAATGTAAGCAAAAGGTAAACAAAAGTGAAGGCAGTGAGCTGTCTTTTGTCATTTGCTAAAAAAAATTCAAAATGAATAAATGCTGATGTTTGTGGTGCATTCTTTCATGAATGGCATTTGTAACCTTCTTGTGTCTGTGTGTGATTTGGGCAACTTGGGAAAATGGTGCTTTTTTTTTTCCTTACCATCTTTTTCTTCAGTCTTAAGGATGAGGGCCTTTTTCCTTTGCAGATGTTTTCTTCAGTGTGACTGAAAACATGATTTTTAATTTCTTTTCTAAACCTGTATTTGAAGCACCTGTTTTTAAGAAGCATTCAGAAGCTGACTCTCTAACTCCATCTTTCACCCCAGTGTGTAATTATTTTAAGTCTAGGCTTAAAAATGTTTTAGAAACTTTAGAAAGTTTTCTAAAGTTTCCAGTTCTGAGATGGCTTAAAAAAAATGATCTGCAGTGAACATAAAAATACACAATTGCAGGAAAACATTTAATAATTTTAAAAAGGCTTTCTGAATGATAAAATGTTTAGCCATTTAGTGATCAAATAATAATTTGTACTAAATTATTAGCACTCTTATTTTTAGTTCTCAACCAAAAATCAAAAGGTGGATTAATGCCCTTTGTTCAATTAATGGAGTGAAGAGAAGTGTTCATTTGTAGCTAAGACCAGATTTTCAAAGTTCAGTGAGAGATGACTTGGTGTGTCACTGAGAAAGCATGTGAGTAACTAATGGCACTTGTTCCCAGCTGCTCTGGGTAGTTCCATGCACAGATCACGATGTGCAGTTCTCATCTGTGCACCAGCTTTGAACATCTGGCTCTCACAAAACTCTGCAGGGTGGCTTACTGTTAAAAAAAAAAAAAGCATGGTGTTTTCAAGTGATCACCCAATGCCTTCATGCTGAACACCATCTGCTTTGTACTAACAAATGTGTGTTGATTATTAAATATATTGAAAAGATGTGCTTTTGTTTTTATGAAGGAAAACCATTTCAACTTAAGCCAAACCAAAAACAAAACAAAGAAATTTGCAGCAAAGTTATTATATTTTGCTTCTGTCCCTCTACCATTAATCCTAATTTGATAGAGCCAAACAAAGTAACCTGTAGAAGAAGAAATAAATATGTGATTTGGTTTTGGGACTAAAAAAGTTATGTACCTTCTCAAGTTCTTTGCAGAATTCCTGTTACTTCAGTGTTGTGTTTTTGGTGTAGAAGCACAAACTCAGTTTAGAACTAAACAGTGCTTTTCTTGTTAATGCTGTTTTTTCTTTCCCCTTGTATGTTACTTCTTCATCCAGATAACTAAACAGGCAATTTATTTCAAAATCTGGCTTTGTTGTGATGTCTTGAGTTATTAAAAATGTTAATTTATATTTATAGGACACAGTGAGCTCCTTTAAATTATGTAAACTGTAAAAAAGTGCTTCAAAATTGATTAACCAAGTCAAATAAAATTAGGACAATCTGGAGTTGAGTTTGAATGCCTTCTTGTGGATACCCATAGGTTTTACATTAAACTGCCAAACTTCACCTTCTCGTTTAATCCCAGGCCATCTTTAACATTTAAATTCCCTCGCTCACGTTAAGAACACGATTCGGGTGGCACAGCTGCCAGTCTTACATCTGTACCCATGTGCTTGTCTTAATCTTCTCACTGGAAAAGTGTGGTCCTTCTCACAGTGTTACACATAAACAGGTCACTCCAGGGTTCTAGAATGAAATCTTTCAGCACTGTAAACAAGCTCAACAATCCAGTGTTTTGGGCAGTCTCTGTTCTGCCTTCAGGTCCCTGAGGCTGTTTGTCAGACAGAGCTGGACAGAATGCAGCATTAAAATGGCAGTGCTGCACTTTCTTGGTAGAAACAGAAACTGTCAAAACACAAGGAATGAGTCAGCAGAAGGCAGAATTAGGCAGTAGAAATGCCTGCAGTGGTGAGACACCCACACACCAGCCTTCGCACAGGCTGGGGGTTGCACTGGGTGGATGGTCTTGGTCCAAGTATGTCACTGGACTGGCACTTCAGTTACAGATGTAAGAGACTTACACTTGACCTAAACCAAACAGTCTCCATCTCTTCTAGTATTTAGAAGACAGGTTGGTAACACCACATCCAGCTTTTTTAATGCAACTTCTTGCATCCAGCATCATTTTTTAAACACAAAATAAATCTGCATTCTATGTTTACTGTGAAGTCATTTAAAATTATTCCTGTTACATATTAGGAATTTCTTCTGCTGAATTTAATTATTTTCTGTTGAACCCATTTACTAGGTTGCTTTGAAAAAATTTTATGTTGTTCCTTTCTAATATGTAATTTGCATGGATGTACAAGACCTACTTACTAGAAATGATGGCTCGTTGAGGGCAGCAAATTTCCTTAAACTTCAATTTTGGCCAAAATAGTACAAAATAATAAAAAAAAGGTTCTTGATTCTAGCAAATGCTAAACATTGAATGTACGGTGGGATGAGGCAGCTTTCAAAACCAGATGCTGTTGGATTAAAAGTGCCATTTCTTCATACATGAGGGATTAATTTTGAATGTTTAGGGACACCATCCCATTTAAATTAAGCTTCCTCCAGTGGTTTGGAAAAACTAAGATGGAGTTTCTGAACCTTCTAAGCCATTTACTCTTTCATACTCTGCTTCAAAGTTCATTGGTGGATACAATAACTTTGTAATGCTTTCTCCTGGCGCAGCCCCTCTTTGGCCCCTTGTGCATGGCAGCAATTTCAGTGCACTGCACTAACTCGAGTTCCTCTTTAGATTGCATGGCACCCACACCTTCCACTTGGCTTTACTGAACCAGTCTGGGATTTTGCTTCACATTTTAAAATGGCTGCAGCTCTTGATGTTCTCAGTTCTCACAATACCCTCTCTGTTGGGAATCCAAGGTGTTGTTCTGTGGTACAGTGGACAAAGCTGCTCTGAGGAGCGTGTGCATTGTGTTTGTAAGATGGATGCTGCATCAACTTGTGATTAATTGATGAGCTCGGTTGTCATTGTTTGTGTTTGGCTATCTTGTTTCCTTGCCTCCAGTGTTTTGGTTGTCAGGTGGAACTGTAGATTTGTCTTTTTGTATTTAACTGTGTTGTGTTCCAGACCATCTCTGGGGTGGTTCAGTGATAGTTTTATTTTGTATTTTTGGAAATGGGAGTTCTATTCCTGAATCTGCTTCTGTTCTGTTTGAGAAGTGAGCTTATTGCCTGTTTTACCTGAGTTTAATCTGTGGTTGTAACAGGGTAGTGTTTCTAAAGGTGGTTGTGTTGCAAAGTGTTTGGTGCTCCTGGTCAGAGAACCTTTGAGAAGTGCTCAATGTTAGTGCAATGCTTTAACTTAGAATACTTGTTAACCTTGTTGTGGAAGCATTTCTTAGTTCTTTTGGAAAACTTATCTCTTTGGTTGTGATTTTTGGATGTCTCTTGGTATTTAGTCTTATTTTTAAGTTGTGGTATTCTTACAGGGTAGTGGCAATACAGACATCAGTAATATGCCAGTCAGCAGCAACCAAACTTTGAGACTGCTTTTTTTAACATAAGAAAAGAAAGCTTGTTTACACTGTCTGCTGCTCCCTCTGGTCGTGTTTACTTTGGGATTGAATTGTGACCACAGCCTTGCTTTACACAGTACTCAACATAAACAGTTTGGGGTTTCTTGTTATTGCTTGTCTTCAAGTGGTTGTCTTGGGTACAAAACTTATCTTCCACCCTGAATGCCAGAATGGTCCTTTTGTTGCAATAGTGTTGGAATGAAGCATGTTTAGTTTGTGAGCTTGCAAACTATACCTTTTGAATTTATAGTTTTCTAGTGGATGTACTGCTTGGTCTGCTTTGGTTTTGGAAAAAACACCTTGGCTAGGGTGGGTTGTTGAGTGAAGTGCACTCCTAAAGGTTAGAGATGAAGGTGGTTGGTTTATGCCCTGCTACATAGGTGATACATTCACAAAACAGGAAACCTCACCTTTGAGATGCTGAAAAATGAAATAAAATCCTGTGATGATCGGAGCTATAACCCTGAACCTGGACAAGCTGACTGCTGATTCACACTCGCTGAAACTCCTCTGAATACTGTTCTGGCAGACTCGGTGCTGCATTAGGTGTTATCTTACTTAAACAGCTGGTAGAAAGTTAATCGAAAACCCACACGAGTACCCTGTGCCCTGCTGTGCTTATCATGGCCAGGAGATGTGCAGGGTGTGATAGTGCCCAGGTCTGAGAGCTGGGATGTCATGGTGAGAGAGAGATTGCACTGATGGCCTCAGTGCTAATTACCTTCTAAATAAAGGAAGCGGAAGACTTCTGCCTGAGAAGACTCCGGCTTCGAAATGTCATTGTGGGGATTAAAGTATATTTAATTGAGAAGTAAAACGTTTTATTAGAAGGATGCTATTAAGCAGAATTGTGTCTTTAGTTCTCTGGCTTTTACAGTAATGTCAGCTTTTGCAGCATATTGGGTTCATTTTAAACTCACTAAAAATAGATAATTTTTGAGCTTGACTTAAAATTGACAATCAAGAAAATAGATTTTTAGAAGCTTCCAGTAATAACTCTTAAAACTTTGCTTTGTCCTATAATTTATCCTTGCTGCGGAATCACAGATGAGACCTCTTTAAGCTATTCTTTTTGATGAAGCCAACTTCAAATGAATTTCATAAAAATAAGAAAAAAATGAAACCCAAAAGTTTACCAGGAGCAAAAATAAACCTGCATCCTTTCATGAATTCTGAGAGAGATTAAATACACCTGGTTTGTAAAAATTAAAATAAGGATGCCAGTCTGTTTTGTGATGTGGCAAATGACAGTTCATTGGGAAGGCTTCAGTTCCTCCTTTTCTTGACTGTTAAAGGTCAACTCTGAAATCTTCTGCATTGTTTCTTATTTGTAAAATAATTTGAGTTACTCGTATGGGAGAGGAACCCAGCCGGGGTGACTGGTCATAGAATTCATTTTGTGGAACACACCTTCCTGATGGCCAGAAGAGAGAATTATTTTGCCTGTGTCTGTAATGGAGTTGCTTGAAAGTATTACTAAACCAGCTGAAGATGCAGAGCAGTAGCTTTGGAGTCTCCTGTCTTGATTGCAGTCACAAGCTTGATTGAATTGTGGTCCAAGAGGGGAGTTTGCCTCCCACTAAAAAAAAGAAATCATAAGGCTCTGTGATACCTGGTAGAGAAGCTGGGCAGCCCCATCAGGCCTCCAGTTTCCCTCTAGAAATACATGTCATGTCTGTGTTAATCTTTGTAACTGATATATGGAGTAAGATTAACTTGCTAATTGATCACACATTTGCGTACCTGTCACCACAGCCACCTCTGGCCACCTCCTTTCCTTGACATGTAGTTGGAGGCTGCCTTTTACTTCTTACAGAAACTAAATCTGAATTTGTCATCCTGGTGAGAGATTTGTCATACTCAGCAACAGAGCACTGTGCCTTCCTTTGTGAAAGAGCATATCCTTTAGTATCAGTCTCTGTCATCCTTCTTCCAGGAGGAGCTAGACTAAGATTGCTTTGGACTTCTCTAGGAAAGTATTTCTGGAGGAAAATGGAGAAAACTTACATAGCCAAGGCTCAGCCTGTCCTGCAGCCTCTCTCAGCCAGAGGCAGAGGACTAAGCGTTTTGTCTTCAGAGGACTTTGGCCACACGTTCTCTAATAACACTGCCTCTCCTCAGAAGACACTTAGGTGTTTTGAGTTATTTGGACATGCCCTGTTAAGTAGTCACTCAGACACCACCAGAATTAGTCTGCTAATCTCAGTGTATACATTTCTTATGCTGGAGTTTACGGGAAATACAGTCAGGTCCTTATCGCCAAATATGCTGCACTTCAGTGCTGAAAGGGCATTATTAATCTGTTCCACACAAACTGGGAGCTGGCTGTCCAGGAGAGCAGCAGAGGGCTAAATTCACTTAAAGCTGTTCTGGGTGTAGCTGGTATTGCCTTCAAGCATGAGTAGGGTTCACAAACCTCCTGCCCTCAGTTTTTGACTGAGCTCCTGGGTGAGTGCAAAGAGGTGGAAGATTTTTCTCTCAGGGAGGTTCACTGTCAGAGTTAGAACCAGCACCAAAACATTTCTTTCATTAAGCACCTCTAGTGCTACTTCCATTTTTTCTGGGATTGGATGTTTTAGCCCTGAGAAGAACAGCAAATCTTAAGATCCTTGAAACCAGTAAGGGAAGAGCAGGAAAACAATGCAGTCTGGTTTGTGCTGTTGACATAAATTTCAAGGGCTTTTTTTTCTCATCTGGCCTTTGCCTTTCTCATCAGGAAAACACAGTCACGAGTTACCCCAGTGAATGCAGAAGCAGGGGCCGTTTGCCTTGTCTCCTCTTGACCCTGCCTGTTCTGTGCTGGCCCAGCCTCTGGGCTGCTCTGGAGGCTTCTTTGCCCACCAGCACAGGCAAGGGAGGTGCTTCTGCAGCCTGAGGATGCTGTGCCAAATTCCACTTTGATTCTAAAAAAATGTGTACACCAGTAACAAAAAACTGTGCATATTAAAGGTCTCCTTGTTTGGAAGAAGAGTATAAATATTTGCCTCAGGCTAGACAAATTCAAATGAGAAGATAAACATAAATTTTTAACACATGGATGATTAACTGTTGGAAGAACCTGCCAAGAGCAGTAGTTTCTCTGGCTTTCAGTGTCTTAAAAGACCAGCTTTTTGAAAAATACCTTCCAGTGAGGAGGGAGTGTTTGGGCTCTACAGAGAAGTAGTGGAAGCTCAGGAGCCTGGGGCACAGACTGAGGTGCAACAGAGCAGTGTCCCTTCAGGCCTGCCTTTGTGGTCTGTATCTCCCCTTTCCCTCCTGATGTGTTCCTGTTAATGCACACATCATGTTCTCTCACCGTGGTTTTGTGACTGGGGGATGCTTTGGTGATGCAGAGGCCACTTCTTTCTGGGGAGGTGCCGAGGGGAGCTGGGAACAGAGGAGACACCACCACGTGCACCCTCCAGGGCAGCCTGGTGACTGTTGCCGTGAAGCATCCCGTGTGGGATGTGCGGGTGCCAAGAGTGGACTTCACGTGGGAGAAGACATTCTGGATCTGTTCAGGTAAGTTGCTTTATTGTAGTGAACAAATCATGTGTTAAGTGATGAGGAGGAACCAGGGCAAGGTCCATCCATGATGATTGTCCCAGGGAATTGGATTTGGAATTGGCATTACAGTGAGCCCTTGTGTATCTCCTGTCTTCTTACCAACAACAGACTGCAGAGTTTGAGACAGCCTAGTATGAACTCCTGAGATGAAGATTAGGAGGTCTCTTGTTAATTAATTAAATGATACATTGAAGATTCACATGACAGAATGAACTATTAATTTTCTTAAATCTGGGCAATGTTTTAATGATACAGAGTTTTTATTTTTAGTGTGTGTAAAATCTTACATGGGTAGCAATAGGTGTGTTTTGAATTTTGAGTGACTATGATGAAAAAACCCTGAATTTTTGTTAATCAAATCACTTTTGGTAGTGTGCTAAATGCCTAAGACTGCAATATGTTAGAAAAATAGTTCTACAGGGAATAGCCAGAGAAGCCACAGGGCTTATGTGTGTGAAAAAACTGTGGATGTTTTTTTGGGTTTTGTATATACCCAAACCTGCATTTGTTAAGTTTATTTCAAAGAGAAACTAGAGGAAAGGGAAATTCCTAGAATAACAATGCAGCAGCTCTTGGGTCATATAAGCATCAAACATAGTTTGGAACAAAACCGAAATGTAAGCTATTTTATGGTAAAGTCCTGGTATCTCTTCAGGTCCTTCCAAATTTTCTGGGGAAGGTATCCTGCTTGGAGAGTGCTGGAACTCTAGAACAGTCTTAGTTCTTCAATGGTCAAATTAACCATATTTTGAGATCTGAGTATTCAGATCTTAAAATAGCCTTTGTGCAGTCTCCTTTCTGTGCAAGTAATAAAAACTGTACGGCTTTTGCCAGTCACCAGTATGGACACAGCCAGCTGTAGTGACACAAGGAATCTTGTTAATGGAAAAGCAAACAAGTGGACGTGCTGTGCTGCTCTGCCCTTTTCTGGCTTAAAAGAAGGCTGGGACAGAAGCACCTCTGCAGTTCTCAAAGTGTGTATGCAATGTACACCTCGGAGGTATTGACTGCTCTTTAGCAGTAAACTATTGCAAAACAAGTTGGTTTTGAAATGTACCAAAGCTGTAACTTGTCAAAGCAAAACAATTCTATCAGTTCTATCCATGTTTTCCAAGGACCTTCAAAGATTTGAGTTTCATTCTGTGTGGAACTTGATTCAGTTAGAAAAAGCAGTTTTGTTTCCTGTCCCCTGTTACATCACTGGAAGAGACATCACCAGATGTTCCTAGGCTAAATACAGTGATTTCTTTAGAGAAGCAGGTGGAAAATGACAAGTAGATGCTTGTTTTTACCACTGTTAAGTAAAAAGAAAATGACGTGTACTTTATTATACATATTCATATTTTTGAGGTGTTACCTCAATGTCAGCTACTACTATATGGTATTGCTCTATTGTGAGGGGAGGAGTGTCTAAACAATTTCCAAAACATTTTTGAAACATTGCTATTGCCCTACTTTGATCCATCTTGAAAGTATTTGCCTGAAAGAATTAGAAAAAAGTCCCTTTGAAAGGTTAAAGTAATGTAATTTGTCCTGAAGCATTCTGATAGCAGTTCCATGGCCATTAATAATTTATTTATCATATATAACTCTGCCTTGAAAAGTGTCATAGAACAAAGAGTGCATTTTAAGTGCCTTCTAATGCAGTGAGTAATCGAGAAGGTGCTTCTTATAATCACTCCTTAAACCAAGAAGCTCAGCTCAGGGAAATAAAACATTTTTCTGAGAAGATGCAGGTGTTTAAAACTGCTTGCTCTTCTTGATGAACAAAATTGAGGACGTAAGATTAACTGATGACTCTTACGTGGTTTCCACCCTTCCCTGTTCTCCAGCACTCGCTCTGAGATCATGTGTGTGCTTTGCTCCCGAAATGTTTATAGAAGATGATGACTACATCCCTGGTAACCCTTTTCGTAGAATAAATCACAAAGCCCAGTGCATGCCCGTGCTGGGTGCTCTGTTGCAGGGGAGGTGCTTGTTGCCCTGGACGGAATAGTTTCCAATAGTGGAAACTTCTTTTATAAGCGCAGTTTGCAGGGGGGAGGGTGGATTTTGCCTTGCGCCTCCCAGCTTCTCCTGAAACCAAGAGCCAACCTTTGCTCGTGCTGGGCCCTACATTCAGCTCACTGTTGTGTTTTCTGGGTGTGGTGGCAAATTGCAGGTGTCTCTGGTGTTGTGTATGGACCTGTAAGTGGCACAGAGCCAAGCTGTCAACTTGGAAGTGCAGCTTTAATGTAGGTTAGACGATAGATTGTTAACTGAGGTCAAAGCCTCTTGGGTTTTCTATTTTTGTGACAGTTCTGGTTAATCTTCCCTTGAAATGTGGGCCTTCCATATTTTCAGCTGAAGTTGGGATAGAGCTGGGCACATTGAACTGTCATCAATGTCCGTGTATTGGTGTTACAACCGTGTGGTTTGACTTCTGGATTTATCGTCTCAGTTGAAATTCAGTGCTTTGAAGGCTTTTGAAAACAGATTCTATCTCCTGGAAGGTGATGTCACTGTAACTCTGTTTCCTGTCCACTCTTCATTCTTGACTAAGCAACTTTTCCCTTTAGAAAAACAGTTGATGATTCTTTTATTTAGTATTTTTAAATATTACTGTAAAAGGAGACTGTTTCTGTAGAGACAGCAGCTGTGTCCAATACCAGTAGTTCAGGCAAGGTCAGAATTTTAATTGGAAAGTGATGAAATGTTCTCAAATGTGCAAAATCTGGGACTGTTCATGTCAATCACTGACTTGCATGATAACAAATGTAGGTGAACATCAGCCTTACCTGCTGTGTGTCTGTTCTAGGCTTCCTTTTGCTGTCACAGCGCTGACTGCAGGACATTTTCAACCCTACAAAGGGAGCAATAATGATTCACAAGGCAAGGAGAGAAACTGTAGTGTAAATGAAGTTTGACATCTTCAAACTTAGTAAAACTCTTGGCAAGTGTTTCTGAGAAGATTCTGAGTTTGCTGGTGTTTGAGAAGGGGTGGAGTAGCTCTGCTGGATGCTGCACTTTGGGCTGCCAGTAGTACAAATTTGTATTTAAACAGCTCAAACCTGCTGTCTGATGATTTGTTTTTAAAGCTTTTCAAATATTTATACTGTGGTATAATGAGCCCACTGACAAATAGTCACTTAAATATTTGGGAAAGCTTTCACTGCCATTACAGAATGACAGGAGATGTGGGTACATCATTACACTGGGTGATTTTAAGCTAAAGCTCGTTAAGGCAACTTCAGGTGTTGAGTTGTTGTTCTGTTGTGCAGTTTTGGTAGGAGCACCCCTTCCAGGACCTAGTGGACATTCTGATGTGCTTTGCACTCTTCTGGAATGCAGAGCCCTCCAGTTTCTCTGCCTTCATGGTAGCTCTTAAATACCGGTCCCCTCTTTTTTGCTTTGGCTCCAGAGATTGTGGCTGCAAACGGGTGTTATTGTCCTTCATCCCACTGATCTCAGAGGTGTGTTAAAAGAGAAGGTGGGATGGTGCCTTTGCAACATCATAGGATAGGAGAAGTCATCGCTCTGGGCATGGACAACTCTGGGGTGTCCTTCCTGGGAGACACATGGGTGCACCAGGCAGGTAATAATGTCACTATTCAAACTCTTTCTGTTTCCAAAACTCACAAAGCTCTCTTGGTAAAATGTTCCCTGCTCCCAATGGATCTCTGCAGAAGGAGTGTATAAACTGACTGACTGATGATACTGTTCCCAGGCACAAAGGAGAATTGTAAGTATTGTCAGTGTTGGATGGTAGTTGTGTTCCTGGTTTGGTGTTTAGTGTTTTTTTTTAATTGGGAAAATACTGATTTTTGTGCTCTTGTTATTGGCTGTTTTGGTCAGAACTTCAGTTTGAGCAGCATACACAGAACAGTTTCTTTTTCCATGTTTAAATATATGTATTTATATGTATTTATATATGTGCATGCATAAACATTTGGTTATTGATAGGATTTGAAAAATTAGTTATTGTATTTCTAAACTATGGTGGGTTTTAAGGCACAAGCTGAAGATCTTGACCGTGGGTGGGAAAGAGTGTTTGGAAACTTTGAGAGTTCCCTGATGGATTGGAGATGCCAAACAACAAAAAGTGGTGCAGCTTGGGAGTTATGTCCCTTTAAGGCCACTGTACAAGTTCATAATTATATACAGTATTTAATCAGAATTAGTATTGAATGTCAACTTGAAACACTTATATTTTTAAAAATCTTATTAGCACATCAAAAATTGAACAGCAACTAATGACTTAGTGCTCCTGTCATGGGAAAGATGTCAGAAACAGGATCGGGTTCTGTGGTAAAGGTTCATGAAACACTTTGAAACCTACTGAGCTGTCAGGAGAGATGTCCTGTTACTAAAAGCATGTGTTGTTTTCAGGGTCATGTAAAAGCTGATGGTCTCTGGAGCTCTAACTGTGAATCAGGGATGTGTGCAGGCACTGGCAGATGGGATTTGCCTGCCCTAGTCCTAGTAAGGCAGGGCTGGGTGGATGAGAAATAAATTGCACATTGAAGGGTATAATTGGAGAGGGCAGGTATTTCTTCTTTTTTTTTTTTCAGTAATTAATATATGAAACCCTTAAGGCTCAGGGTAGACGGGAGAATATTTTTCAAATGATTAACCTGAAAAGATGAGAGCTGTCAAACTGAGCATGGGCAGTGGAATATAAAAGGCGGAGCTTGCTCTTACTGTCTTGTGTCTGTGAGATTTCAACGGCACTAATAGCCTTTTGATGAAAATATAAACTGGTGATTTTGTGCTTTTGCCAAATTACTATGGAAGTGTTGACAAAACAGCTGGGGAAGTAATTCATCACATTTTTCTGAAGTCACTCATGAGATTCTTTTCTTTTTAAATTTAACTGCCTGGCTTTATCTTTATGTATCTTTCTTTTACGGAAATCTGGGTTTGCTGTGCATTAAGAGTTTGAAAACTGGTTTAAAGCTGGTAATCAATGGAAAAATATGTAACAGCTGTATAATTTGCAAATTAGGGCTTGCTCAGAGCTGTTCTGAAGATGCTCCTTTTGTGAGGGTCACTAATGGGAATATAAGATGACGTCTTGATACCCGAGCTCATTAGTTTTTATGAGTTACGAAGGTGAAGAATTTTTTATGAAACCAGAAGAGCACTTTTCCTCTGCTTTTACTGTCTGAAGAGCTTTCTAATTAGAAGCCATTTCTGCTTGACCTGGTGATGGTAACTCCTAGGAGGGCTGAAGGCAAGAAGCAAAGTTTTCTCTTTGGGGGCAATGAAGGAACTGTTTTGTCTGGCACTGCAGAACAAGTGTCCCCAGGGCTCTGCTCAGGCACAAGAAGAGAGGAAACACTGCTGGAAGGCACCTTGTGTCTGACAGGGCTGCAGGTAGTTGGGCTGTGAAATTTTTGTTTATTTTACCTCTAGTAGCAAGTATTAAGTTTCATTATAAGGGCTGGTTTGGGTTGTTTCTTTTTTTTCTTAGTAGGATTTTGGTTTGCACTTCAAATACCATTTCAAAGTGAAACTTGATCTGCATGGGGTCCTCATGGTAGGGATGAAACCCGTGGGGATTTCTGTCTGAGGTTGAAATATAATTAAGATGAAAAAAAAATCCCCTCTGTTTCATGGAATCATAGGATGATTTGGGTTGTAAGGGACCTTAAAGATTATCCAGTTCCAACTCACTGACGTGGGCAGGGACACCTTCCACTAGCCCAGGTTGCTCAAAGCCCCACCCAGCCTTGAACACTCCCAGGGATGAGACATTTCCAGCTTCTCTGGACAACCTGTGCCAGTGCCTCACCACCCTCACAGTAAAGGATTTCTTCCTAATATTTGATCTAAACCTGCCCTCTTTCAGTTTGAAGCCATTCCTCCTTGTCCCATCACTATCTGCCCTTGTAAATACCAAACCAAATCAAGAATTTTCATGTCAGTGATACTGGTTCTACAGGAAGACGGGCCATGTAAGAGACAGAGACAGGTACAGTGGTCTGAGCTCCATCTCAGCTACCTGTTGTGAAAGGCATGTGTTGGGGAGAGGAGCCCCTGGTGCAGATTTTTAAGGGGGCCTGGCAGCACTGCAATGTAGTGGTGTACAATGAGACCTGCAGGAAACTGTGGTAGACCCCTGACAAGACCCTGAGAAGTGTGGAAAGCATCATCTTTTAAGTAATATCAATTGCTGTTAAAAAATCAGGTCCATTCACTCGAACTCTGAGCTTGAAATCTTGCCAATTTGTATTTAGATGTGTCAAGCTGCGAAGCTCATTCCTTGTTCTTTGCTTCCTTGCAAAATTCATGCAGAAACTAATAAAGTGCCCCTGTGTGATAAAGTCTTTTAAAATTAATAAAATTCACTTTGAGCAGCAGCATGCAAATGGGGTCATCTCTCTGCTGGCTGGAAACATGGGGATTGGTATTACCTCCTGCCATTTGCATTTCCTGCATCCCAGATCTTTAAGATGAGAGCAGTTGGTATAATCTATATGGATGCCCTGGTGTGCTTCCAATAGAAGCAAAATAGCTGCAAAAGTCTGGGTGTGCTCAGCCTGTCCTTTTCTGTGGCCTCAGATATAATGTAGGACATTTCCTGGGCTTTACAGAAGCTTCTGGTGCGTGAGTTTGGGCAGTGAGGAGGTAGCTCAGTCTCTCCCAGCAGCTCCCCTCTCTGTGCCAGGCTCCAGAGCTCGGTGCCACCTGATCCGGTCAGAGAGGAGTGGCTGCGGCCGTCGATCCCTGGGGAACAGCACGATCACATTTCCTGTCAAAGTACCCCTCTGCAGCACCACTGTAGTCAGCATGTGCTGCAAACTCCTTTAATTTTCCCAGTGTGTTGCAGATTTGGGCATCTTGGTGGTGAAATGTTGTCTTGAGGGAGGTTGTGATGTGCTGGGAATGCAGGATTCGTGTTGGTACATGCTGGGCTAAATGCAGGATACAGTTGAGTTCTTGGCTGTGTGTGGGGGTGGTAGGTAAAATCCAGATGACTAAAAAAACAAAAAGAAACTTAAAACGTTGAGCTTTCTAAAGAGCTGCTGCGGGGCAGGGAGGGGGAATGAACCTGGCGCGGGGCTTTCCCTGCCCTGGGTGTGTGCCACATGGGTATGGTTGGGCAGGAACAGTGTGGGCTGGCACTGAGCAGCTGAATACAAGGGCAAAAATAAAAGGAGCAGGTCCACTGCCAGTTTTGAAGCCAGAAGGGCAGAGGTTTGCTGTGGGTGTTGAGCAGAAAGCATTGAGCCCTGCCCTTTCCCGGACACTGGACGTGCTGCAGCCATGCCTCTCCCAGGACAGAAATAGCACTGCGGGAGGTGCTCCATCAGTCTGTCCTTTTTCCCAAATCCCACACCCATGTTTTTTGCATCACTTCCCAGGACTTTGCCACCATCTCCCCTACTCTCTCCTGCCTCTTCTGGATGTCTTTTTTTCACCTCCTTGGAGAAAATGCCCTGCTCCCATGGCAGGGGAGATAATAGTGCTGGTCTTAGCCTGGGAAAGCCCAGCCCAAATCCCCCAATTATAAACTGAATACAAGTTTTGGAGTTTGAGCAGGGACAGATAATGCATGTCCCAGTGCAGTGCTTTAGGTGCTGACAGAGCTGAGCTGTTGATGCCAGCACAGTATGGGAGAAGAGGAGGTGGGACATGGCAGGAGGTTTCTGCACAGGGTACAGATTGAGAGCAGCCAGCATTTCTAACCAGCTGAACACTCTGCGTGCACCACTTCAGTTAAATAATTTCCTTGAATTTTGCAGGAAGGACATGTCAGACAGACACCAAGAAACCCTGAATCTCCTTGTGCTCTCCGTATCACTGAGGAATGTGCAGTTGCTCTGGAAGGAAACTGATTGCCAATAATTGGTGGAAGCCACTGATTTGTGTGAGCCAACTCAAAACCTCTTCCTTCATCCTGTCCTCCAGCTGATAAACTGTTGAAATAAAGAGCTCTGCCCCAGAAGTGATGGTGCAGATGGGGCAGCTGCTCTGGCATTCCCTGGATAGTTTATGAGTGATTTCAGGCTCTTTCAGCTTTCAAAACTATGCATTTTTTTAACAAGAGAATTTTTAAAAGGCTGCTTTTTCTTATAAGCATCACCCCAAATAACAAGAGAGAGATTTTTAAAGGCTGTCACTGTAAAACTCAGAGACATGTTCCAAAGAGGACTTGGTGCAAATTTTGGCTTCTGTCAAGCCTGCCAACCCCCAGAGAGCACAGGCTGAAAGAGGGTTTTATAAGTCCTGCTGTTAAGTGTCACAGTATTTGTGTTTCCTGGCATTTAGAAACAAGTTTAAGAACAATTAATCAGAAGAACTTGCTCAACATAGCCTCCAGTAATGGTGAGGGAGTATTTTCTTGGCTGAGCATGTTGTCTACAATTTCACAAGGGATTAGGGGGGTTTGCATCCACATGTGGTTTTAGAAAATACCGTGGGCTTGGTGTTTCATAATGAGCATCCCTCATTTCCAACAGAAATTAAAAGAAACTGGTGATTTGGCAACTTTCTGAAGACAACTTTTGAATGTGGTCCTCCAAGTTCGACCACTAGTGCTGTGTCTTCAGTAGAGTTACTTGGTCTCCTGATGCTTTCTCTGTGCTGTAATACATTAGATATGAAGCTTTTAGGAGAAGAAACAAAAGATCCAGTTAATCTTCAGGATTTTTTCAGCCCAGGGTAATCTGGGCATGTGGACAGGGCCGTTAGATGATTCTCGGATGCAACGGGTTCCCGGAAAACATGAGCTTTCCCAGCCAGTGCTGGACTTCAGTCTCTGAAGAGCCCTGGTGGCTTCTGCTAAGGTAGATATTCATACCAGAGCTGTTGTAACAGTGGAAAAGTTTATCAGTAGAAAAGCCTCATCAACAGGTTACGAAGATTGTAGTGTGATTGACTTCAGACAAATGTATTTAAATGGGGATTTTTCTTCTTTCACTTTTGGTTGCTCCTTGCATCGCGGCTCCCCCTTCCATGGCAGCCGCAGATGTAGCTGAGTCATCAGAAACTCCAGTGCGCTCCATGGGCACGGGGTAAATTCCAAGCCCCTGTAATAGGAGGGGGGACAAAAAGTCAAGAAAAGAACAAAAAGTCAGTTTTTGTTTTCCTTCTGCACTCTTCGTGTTGTCAGCGCACATCGGGAGCAGCTCAGACTGACCCCGGACATCCAGCAGAGCCTTCTCTGGAAGCAGCAGTGCCGTGCCCTGCTCTGAGCTTACACTTCCCCTTAACTTTGTAGGCTTGAAGTATTAGAAAGACACTTTGCTGGCTATCATTCAAGCAAGATTTGGATGGGGTGAGTTTCCTGCCAGCCGCCTTTGCACAGGTGGGTGGCAGGAGCTCAGCAGGTAAATCCGAATGCCCCTCACCACCTGCATCTTCCCATGCTGGTCACAGGGCGGGCCGTGGTTTCCGTGACCTCGGGGAAGTCTTCCTTCGGATGAGCAAACTGGTGCACCTCCTTTTTCTTTCCTAACACAGGGGAAACCCAGATTCTACATCTATTTCCTTGGTGAGGTGTGTAAGAACAGCGCGTGTGAGTAACAGGGCCACGTTCGGGAACCACGAGGGCTCCGCTCCCTCCTACGGGGAAGTGACCCGGCAAATGCAAATCAGCGCTGCGACATCCTCGGGATGTTTACCCCGCCGTGTCCGGCATCCTTCTGCCATTACTGGCTTGCCATTAATAACTGCTGATTCCTGAGAGGCTGTCAGTTCAATTCCAGGATATGAATGGATGTTACTTAAATGTAACACACAATAATAACGCTAGCCCGTGCCGGGCTGCTTTGTGCGCAGTGCTCCGTGACTTACCTGTCCCACCTCACCTGGAATATCTCTGTTTTTGGTCTGTGTGTTACCTCCGTCTCCCAGGAGCACGCACAGACCCCTCGGTGTATCTGGCGGCTCCTCAAAGCGCCCACCTCGCCCAAGAGTTGCACTCTCAGTTCGCGTTAGACACGTAAAATCGCTGTATTTTCAATGCCAGAAACAGGAGGTTGGCAGCGGCTGTTCTGGTAACGATACTCTCGCGACAGGCAATATTGCCCTCTACTGGTTACCTACAACTAGAAGGGTCTCTGTTTTCCCCTTTCCTGCAGCAGCTTTGCTATGAGGAATTATTTTCCAGCCCTTCTTGCTTGCAGCAAAGACAGTTTTTAGTCCTAATGCAGCTTTTTAGGATGCTACAGCTATTGTTTCGTTTCTTTTCACCAGAAGCTGCTGTTCATTTGGGATAACTTGGTGCACCAGAAAACTAAACTTTAATTACTGTTTTCATATGTTACTAGTAATACTGAATCCTTCCTTTTCAGAATTAACCCCTAGAAATGTAACTTCTCCCAGCTGTTTTGCAAGTGAAATAACTGCAAGGTTTTTAATTATTATTTGTATTAGTAGAATAGGATCTTTAGCTTAATGCCTGGATGCTGCTTCCAGCTGTTCCTGATAATTGCCCCCTTCCCTGCCCCAGCTGGGGTGGCTGCAGGATAAGCTGGCCTCAGGCACTGAGCTGGGTTAAAAATAAGCTTGCAAAAAGAGTGTTATTTTTAACCTGGGTCAGTCCCTGCTTGGGGTCATGGCGTGGCTGCCCAGGCTCTCACGTGGTTGTGCTGGCTTGGAGGCGCAGGAAATGGCAAGAAGGAGGTGTTGGGGGAACTGAGAGCTGTTTAAAGCACCACTGGAAGGTGCTTCTCTGGTGGATATTCCAGCTCTGAACTCAGGTATGCCCCCCACCCTCCCTCCACACCAGCTGTCTGCCTGAAAGCCATTTCCAGGGCAAATGTCACCACTGACAAAGCTCTAGCAATGTTTAAGCTCTTTTTGGTGGTGTTGCTGTGTGGCTGAACTCTCCCAGAGTAAACTCTTCAGGTTTCCCATTTCCAGTGGCACAGCAGGCTCTATTCAGTCTGGCTTGAATGTTTCAAATGTGTTTAAATACACAGAACAAGGGAGAAGATCTGATGCAAATGACACTTTAGTATTGCTGTGCCAGGTGTGCTAAAGGTAGATGATGAGTGGAAGATCTGATGGCTCATGCCATGCATAGCACTGGAGTCGATTCAGTATTTGAACTGTGTCTGACGTGATGTTACACCATTGATTTATGGTGCCATCCTGCACTCTGCAACTCATAAACAGGAAAAAGCTTGGACAATTTTTTGGGGTCTACTTGTAACTAAAACTTGACTTTGCTTTGGGGAGATGGAAAACTGAATGACTCCGTTGGGTGATCAAGATGGATCTAATCCTTTGATACTTGTGAGAAAGATGGAAACAGACCTTTTAGTAGGGCCTGTAGTGACAGGACAAGGGGTAATGGTTTTAAACTGAAGGAGGGTTGGTTTAGATACAAGGAAGAATTGTTTTACAATAAGGGTGGTGAAACACTGGCACAGGTTTCCCAGGGAGTTGGTAGGTGCCTCATCCCTGGTAACATTCAAGGTCAGGTTGCTCAGGCTCTGAGCAACCCCATCTAGTTGAAGTCCCAGCTCATTGCAGGGAGGCTGGAGTAGAGGAGCTTAAGTCCCTTCCAACTGAAATACTCTGTGATTTCAAAGGCATGCTGCTTCCCTGAGTCTGAGGCTTAGTGTGTCTGATTGGGTTGTCTCTGTGATGCACACGCAGCTTCAAGAATGGCCTCAGCACATTTCCCATTCCCGCATCTGTTTGCCAATAACAATTTTAAACATACATCGAGCAAGACTTTGCACATCAAAAAGAAAGCCATGCAGTTTGTGTTTCCATGGTAGGGGAAGGAGCTCCTAACTTTGGTGCACTATAATTTGTTAGGAAGGGAATTCTTTTGACTGGTTTTTGTGTGTTCAACTGATGTACTTGAGTTTCCTGTGCTTTCTTTTCTTACTCTTGGTGTTTTATAGGCTTGTCTTCATACAGCTGGTATCATCAGTCTGATACCTGCTTTAGTGCTGTTTGAATAGTGTGTAAAATCCTGTGGCCTCTTATGGAAATGATGGCCATTGTGCATCTGGAGTTCTCTGAGCTTTCCTTACCCTGCACTTCGTGTAGCTGAAGTGCTGTGCCCCATGTGAGGGGAAAAGCACCATCCTGCCAGCCTTCTCCTACTGCAAGGAGAACCACACACCAGGGTTTTACACTGGCATGATGTAGGCAGTCTAAATGCAGAAATCCTTGTCTTACCATTTCTGTTTTTGTTGTGTCTGCTTTGAAAATGTGGGAGACTCCAGGATACAAAAGCATGAGCTTGGAGGTGGGGATGGGCATTTAATCACTGGGAAGGTGCATCCTCTGCAAAATACCAAGCACATCAGGTGCTTAGACACACAGCTGGGCAATGTGAGGCAAGTCCTGGAGCCCTCTTCTCCTGCAAGGCCTCGGGTGCCTCACTGCACTGTGACATGACTTTTTAAACATACCTTGCCTCCTTCTCCTTATGCCCTCAGAAGCATCTCCCCATGTACGATTACCAGGTAAAGACATTGCAGCCTGTTGTGTTTGACAGTGTTGGTGGTTTGGTGCACACACAAAGTGGGTACTCCTGCTCTGTCCTGTATTGCATACGTAGTGCTTTTTCCATCTTCAAAGCATTTTCCAACCATGAACTAAGAGCACACACATTAGCTGAGAGCACACACCCCTCCCTAAGCAGCTGATGCTGGGCACATCCCAGGAAAAACTTCCAGAATGTGACACACCACTTTTGATGCAAATAAAATGATGCCATATTTCATCAGCTCTATTAAAAGTACTTAAGTAATTGAACTCATGATACTTTAAAAAGCCTTTAAGAAACAAATGTGGTACATGCCTTGTTCTCACTTTTTCCCCCCCTTTTTATTGTTTTTCTCCCCCTCCTTTTCCCCCACCCCATATTTTCCAGGTTGAATTGGCTTTTTGGTATCTTACTGCTTGCTTTTCAATGTGTAGTTTTGCAGAGTTTTTTGTGTGTTATGGTAGCTGATTTCTCTACTTTCCAGCACTGGTACAGTTACAGTTTCTGCAACAAAGGAAAGTGTCATCTGCAAAACAGCATGAGTATGACTGGAGTACCTCATCTTTCATATCAATTTTTACAAATGTTGTGTTTTATTTCCATTGTGTTCATTGGCCTGTGCTGTGTGTACCTGCCTTGCCTCTGGACTGTGTTTACCTCTCACAGCTTTAACATGATTTCTCATCTTCATGTGGTCCTTCACATGTTTCCACCATCCTTCCAGCTGTCCAACATCTGGCCCCTCTGAACCCACCATGGCTTTGTATCCCACCACCCCTGTAGTTAGCTTGAGTATTTATCCCTTCTTTCCTTCTCCCTTTTCCTTGAGCAGGGCCAACCCTTCCCAGCCAGACAGTCCAGGTGAGGTGGGATGAGATGACATGCCCTGCACAGGACAGAAATACTGTCTAGAGCCATGTCCTCAGCTCCCTCACGCTGTTGTTTTGGGGAAAATGGAACAGTGTCTGGTGAGTTGTCATATCTAGTGGATTTTTTGGGTGGCTTCAGTGTAGTGAGAGGCCATAGGTGGTGGTTTCTGCTCCAGATGTTCCCTGATCCGCAGACACACAGGGCTGTCTATGACTAACCACAGCCAAGACACTAGTTTTGTGACCCCTAATGTCCAACCCATTTCTGAGAGGTTTTTTTTCAGGCTAAACTTAGGCATTTTGGGTGCAGCTCACTTCTCTTGCACTTTCTGCTTTTTCAGGGGAGGCAGATGAAGAAGCCTTTGCCGAGGAGTGCCGACGGAGAGGACAACACGCGCTGCCTTCCCAGCCAGCCAACCCGCGCCTGCAGAAGTCTCACAGGCCTGGCAGCTCCCCCCGATATGCCTTTCATTATAACAGTGATGAGGTGGAAGAACAAGATAGAGGCCGAGTCACAAGCAGCTTCGAGGCCCCTTTTCATTTATCAGGTGTGCACAAGCATGGTGGGGAGAAACACGCAAAGGAGGATCCATCAGCTAGTCAAAAACCAAAACCAAAAAGCCAAGCAAGGCGTTGGTGCTGTGTGTTGAGTTAATGTCAGCTCCCTGGTAGATAATAAACAGCAGCTTGTGCCTTCATCCTGCTTTAGTTCTGACCTCCCATGTAGCCTACATTCACTAATGCCCTGGGATATTTAAGGATCCAGGGCAAATATTGTTGTGCTGCTGAAGTGCCTCTGCTCTTCGTCGTTAAAAGTGAAGGCCTTGTAGAGGTTAACTCATCACAATACTTTGCACATTCATTTACTTATACTGTGCTTGGCTTCCTTGTCCAAGGAGAAGTTCAGCAACTTGATACTATTTCTGGAAGCTGCAATTTTAGGCCTCCTAAATCCTAATAGAGAAGGCTGAGACCGTTCAGGCAAACGTGGCAACGTGGCAATTTTCCGGGTTATTTTTGGAAGTAATTAGTCCTTTGATATATTTCCAGTCTGTAATGTTTTGGCAATGTAGTCCAGAGGCTATCTTGGACAACAGTCCTCATAACTACATGATTTAATTGGAACCTGTGGTCAGAGATCATCCAGGACTGCCAGGACAGGTTTTCCTGATACGTGAAGATGCCTTTCAACTGGGATGCCCAAACCAAGGGCCCTTCTCAGTAGTGTGAAATTAGGTGAAGTGCTGGGAATTGTGACTATATGAGGCTCCTCAGGGTAAACACAGCACATGAAAAATGTGCACTGTGTCCCAAAACAGCTGCTCAAGTACTCCCAGTGCTGTACCAGCTTCTGCTGCGTTTATGAGCCTTTAAATCTAACACTGCCTTCTGTATAAAAGACCTAAAGATACCATGTGGGATAACAGATTGAAGAAATAGAAATATTTAGATATATGTCTTCCTGATTAGTTGCATGGAAGTTGTGTCTTTAAGGATGGCAAAGTTGGATCTTTTCCTTAAAAAAAAAAAAAGCTACAGAGGCCTGAATGTAACCTCTGGGCTGATGTCCTTAAGTCTCCCATCCGCGGGTTACATGTTTGGTCTCCTGTTTGTAGCTGGCAAAACAAAACCTTGGCGGTGCCTTTGGAGACATGAGGGTCTCTGCAGTCATAACAATACTTTGCAAGGTTTCCAAAGAGCAGCTGAGTTTGACATGCACTGTGCAATTTTTGGAGCAATTTTTAAGATTGCTTAGGACTTTCTGCTGTGAAATTATTTATGCTCCGAGACGCACAAGTTTGCAATTAAAATTAATTCCAGAAGTATTAGTGCAATCACAAAATCCTCTCTTCTGCCAGTAGATTGTGAGTTGCCATAAAAGAGTCAGGGTGAAAACTTGATTGAAGTAAGACTAAGATTTTACTGTTGCTTTAAATATTTTGCCTGCTGTTCCTCTGATGGACAGGGCTGCTGAAGGACTGGTCGAGTCAGTCATAAAAACCTACGTGAGTGTCTTAATCCCTCCCTGGGAAGTTTGTGCACGAGCCCTGGCCAGTACTGCCATCCTCCTTCATGGGTGTTCACCTCTGCTGACTGCCTTGGCCAGAAAAGAGGCTTCACCAGCACAGCTCTGTCATTACAGAGCCCACTGACTCACTCCCGCTTGGCTTTCATCGCTCACTGCGAAGGCTGCCGTGCTGACACGGGCCGGCGTTGGGAGAGAATGGCATCTTTTTCTGCCTTGGTCCAAAGACCTCTCAATTCAGTGCACAATTGTTAAGTTCAGTGGCCTCAAACCAGGTGTTTTCCAGCTCAAATCAGACAGTTTTGCCTCTCCTGGTGTGGCAGCAGGACCACACAGCAGTTTTAGATGTTGTCCCAGTTGGAGCATCTCAAGCAAACCATCAGTCTTTAATGATTTACCTGCAGTGAAGTGGTTTTATTTTCCCAGCTCTAGGAATGGCAGTGTTTGAGTTTTGATTTGTAAGTCTGTAGGAAATTTAAATGAAAGGGAAGGGGATAGGTTTCATCTTAATCACACGGTGGGAATCCCTCTGTAAGTGGCATCTCTAGTGCCCAAGAGGAAAGGCTGGCCAGCTCATTTAGACTGGCACCCAATATCCAGAGGTGAGAAGAATCCTCTCCTTGATCAGGATTCCAGTCATCACAGTTGGGTATTTAACAAAAAAATTAGAGTTTAATTTGGTTGTCCATCTAACAGTTTGCATTTTAGTGGAAATTTTCTGGAAGCTGTTCCAGGTTTCATAATGGCCTTTTAGAATAAAACTTCACCTCTTGTGCTCTGAAGTTGCTGCATATCTCAGTTTTCTAGCTCCAAACAAGGAATTTTTAAAATAATAAGTGATGTGCTCCCTGACTGTGTGATACATGTCTGACTGGTGGGATCTGAGCTGTATCCAAGTCATATTAATGCTAACAGAGACCTGGGGCTGGCAGCTGTTAATGGCAGAGGTAGTGGTAACTATCCCTAAAAAACTACTGCTCTGGATTTGAGAGTTTCGACCCTTATCCAGCAAGAATGGTTGAAATGTTTAATTGTTGAAATACTGAAAAATACATTATATGGAATCTCATTATTTGGAAGATAATATTGCAAGGTTTGCTCTTCCTTTTGAATGAAATAGCTTGCATTAACCTACAACTTACAACATTAATTATTCATTTTTGCTGCATTTGTATCAGCTGGCATCTGTGAAGAGGAAACCTCTCTAAAAGAACTAGCTTAACTAATCTTGATCCTTTCCTGGCATGGATTGCTCTTCTGGAAAGTTGAGCTATTTGTACTTTATTTCATCTTTAACTCAGTCTCTGTTCTTTTTACCAACATGCAGTTTCCTGAATTACACTTTACTAACTAGTAGCAGCAATATGCTTGGTTATCCAAACTAATTACTTTATAATTCCATCACATACTTAGTCTTGGGCATGTAATGGAAAGAGAAAGGAAAGCAAAGCCACTGTTTTCTATGGAAACCTAATACATGAGGAATGATGGAGTTCCCCCTCCCTTTGCTCCACATACATCCCCTGGCTGTAACTGTGTGCCAGTGGGAACAGCTGTACTCTTCTGGGGCAGGGATTGGGAATGCTGGCTGGTGGATTTGGAGGCTGGCTGGTTGCTCCCTGGCTTAGCCCAGAGCTGCCTTCACGCATGGTGTTTTGGCTGCTGGTACGAAATGATCCTGTTACCCATTTGCTTCCCATTGAAGATAGCTGGGTTGCACATGGAAGGGCTTCCATGGCTGCAGAGCCTTGCAAGATTTTGATTGCCCTTTGGGAGTAAAACCTTGGAAATGTGTTCAGTAATAGCATTGCCTAAATTAACAGCCGGCAAGGGGGTTATATCTGGCTTGGTATGTTCTTGTGGCAATTCTAGGCAGAATTGGTAGTGAAAACAATGGTGAGCAAGCATGAAGGAAGGCCCCTGCAAGTTGCTAAAGCTTCTCAGTCCCCTAAAACATCAAAGTTGGGATTACATCACCGGGTTGGCCAGTGAAACTGGAGAACTCGCCCCTTGGATTTGACAGTGCAGGTAATTAAACAGTGGAGCAGCATACCTAGACAGGGTGGGATGTTTTGTCACCTCTGTCTTTACATAAAGGCAGGCTCCTGTCCACAGTGCCCCACAGCAGGGCAGGAGCTGGGGGTGCGGGGAGGGAATTAGTAGGTCAGGCTGTGGTGTGTGCTGGGCAGTGGCTCAGGCTGAAAGGAGGGGATGTGAAAGTGTAGTGCAAAGCTGTAATTGCAAAGTGAGTCACGTGCATGGAATTATATTGAAGCTGTGATCTGGGGTGAATTTCTATAATGGCACATGTGAGTGTGGTCAGTCTGAAATAACAGAGGGTGGCTGCAGCTCAGAAGTGAACTAGCTGCCTTTGAAATAGCAATTTATTGTTTGACAAGAGAGACATTTCTAAGAGCAGAAAATTAGAAAGAGCATTACAGAACCCAGCTTTAAAGTGCCTCACTGCCCTGTTAAAGCCCTGTGTGAGCGCTGGGGCCATGGCTGTTTCCATGGTTTGAAGGAGGGCAAAAGACTGGCTGCAATCTTAGCAAAAAGTTACTGGATCTTGGAGAACATTTCCTCTGGGACCTGAGCAGAAAGCATGAATCCCTCCCACCCCAACCTCAGTGTTTCTCTCTGAAAGTGGAAGGATGTTCTTCCAAAGCCTTCAGCTTTGCAGATCTATAAAAATCAGGCCTTGGCATTTGTTGCTGACTGGTGTGGGTCAAGAAGCAGCAATGCTGCATGTTTATTGTCAGCTGTGACTGAGCAGTTTGCTTCCTTCTGCTGATTCCCGCATTCCTCTGTACTGGCAGAAGGAAGGTGGAGCAGACCCGTGGCTGCTCCCTGCATCCTGGTAGAGCAGGCAGGTGTCAGGCAGGGTAGGAAGAAGTAGGATACCAGAAATGTGTCGGGTCGGAGTGTTTTCCCCAGGACACTTGTGCCTTTGGATCGGCTGCCCGACGTGCACGCCTCCCTCACAGTTGCCACCCAAGAATGTGATGAGTTTCATAGTGACTGAACAATCTCATGACTTTGGGAGGTGCAGATGGCAGGGAAGTAGAAAGGCACAAGGAAAGTCAATCTGGGACACAGCAGAGAGGCTTCCAATTTGTTTTGGTTCTTGCTGAGTGAGGGTTGAGGGAGTTGCACCTCAGTGTTGTTGGAAGTTGCTTTCAGTAGCTTTATGAAAGCTGGAGTACCTTCTACGCTCCTTATGGTTCTTCTGGAAGTAGAAGAGAAGGGGATGAAATAAAAGAGTGGGTTAGCTGTTGCTGTTTGTTTTAGGCAGGAATTATCCAGGTAGTAAACCAGGTGTAATTCCAAGTTGTGTGTATTCTTGCTTCATCCATCTCTGCTCCTGGCAGCTGACAAAAGCAAGAAATACCAAGTTAGGGTGATATCTATCTGCTTTTGAGTGAATCTGTTTTCCAAACGTCACAGCTTGGGGAAGCTCTCAGCAACCTGTTCTCCCTCCATGCTGTGATGCATTTGCAGAGTTTGGATGGCTAACACTTGCTTCTGAGGGTGGAAATTTGCACAGCCCTTCTTCAAGGCCAGCACTGTTTGGCTGCAGCCAGTTCAGCCTGGCACTCACTATGGGAAGTTTCTATGGACACTCTGTGGTGCTGGCGACTTGCCAGGACACAGGCTCAGTGCAAAGTGATCAAATAGTCATGGGGCTGCTGCTTTCTAATTCAGATTTTGTTGTTTCATGACTTTGGGTCTAGTCTTGTAACCAAGGCAGCTAAATGTGCTTTTAATTAGTGCTGGTTGAAGTATTTGAGTGAAATACACACTGAAGGGCTACATCTTTAGTGTGAAATTCTTATTTATGTTAGGAGCTGCTTCACTTGTTTGGATCAGGTTTTTGGCTGTTATCACCCAGCATAGCATCACTGGAGCTAACAGACTGGCAAAGTTTGACCTATCCTTTCTTCTTGGGTGGGGGTAGAAAAGGAAATGGTAGAGAGTGAAATTATTTATCACAGCAGGCTCACAACAGAAAAGACCTGGCAGTTTTCTCCTGAGGAATACTCTGTATTTGTGCGTTATCTCCTACTTTAGCCAATCTGTTTCTGTGTGTCAGTGATAAAAGAAAGCTTGAAAGATTTCCACTTTTCACTCTTATCATTCTGAAGCTGGTAGGAGACCATGTTGTCAAATGCCTAAATATCTTCATACCGCATTATTTTAAGATTTGAGTTTCATTTATAAGACAATGAATTATGTGGCATTCACTTCAAGTCATAATTTACATTGACTCACAGTATTTTTAAGGAAGAGTTGCTAGAATTGCTTTCAAAATCTCAGACATTTGAAGAAAATGGACTGTTGCAAAAAAAAGTATTTTGATATAAAATTGCAGCATCAAATGCAATCATGCTTGGATGTGGAAGCCTTTTAGAAATACTGACAGTGTTTTGAGAATGAAAAATGCAAAAATTAGGAGCTAATAACCTGCTAGGGTTTAATGACCCTTTCTTGAAAGTCTGTGCTATTGTTTCATAGTTATTACATGAACTAGTTCTGATCAGCTGATATGATGCTGTTTTTCCCTCCAGTAAAGGGAAGAATCCTTTGAATAACACCCCTGGATTGTGAGGGGTCAGCGTGTCTCTTCTACCTCCATTGACCTCTGTGGGGACGCAGAGAGATGCTTGAGCCCTTCTGGGATGGGTGCCTTACTCAGTAAACTGAATGCCAAGGGATCCTGGTTTTGGTGATGTATAGGTGACTGAGAGCCTGACATGGAAGGAAACTTCCTGGGTAGAGGTGTTAGTGAGTGGATGTTCACATGGTGTCCTCAGGGACAGGACTGCAGCTCAGGGGGTGGCAGAGTGCAGGGAAAACCCAGCGTCATCTGCAATTCTGCAAAGCACTGCCAGTTCTTCTCTTCCTTAAACAAGAAAACTAGTTTCCACGCTAACTGATCGCTCATGGCAGAATTTCTCAGTAAATACCCTGCCTCTTGACTCAGATGATTGCAAAAGATGAAGTCATGCTGTTGATACAGCACAGGAGCTGGAGCGATAACCTAGAACAGCTTCCCTTTTCTGCAAGGGAGTGTATTTCCTCTAATGCACAAGCCTTTGATAATGTCTCAGATAGTTTTAGCTGAAAAACTTCCCTTGTGGTTCTCCCCAAGTGTTAAACTGAAGAACTAATTGCACTTGGGAGGAGCTCTGATGAGGAGCAAACTGCAGCCACAGCTGGCTTTGTGCTCCTCCAGCCTCCCTCCACTTCCTTTTCCCATCTGATAGTAAACTGATGGAGAACCAGGTGCAATGGTGACACGGCTTCCTCAGGGCCATCTCTGCCTGCCTGCTGACAAAAGGGAGCAAAGAGATTTCCACACAGGCAAAGCTGTGCCCTTGCAGGGTCATTCCGCTGACTCCCAGCCCTGCCTCTCGCTGGCTCATCCTCTGTGCTGGCCCCAGTCAGTGGACTGTGCTGATTCCCAGTGGCAGAGCACCACTGAGCTAAAAGAGCCCTCCAGCTATCTGAAAACATCACAGAGGGATTGTCTGAGGGAAATGTTGGCTGGCTTTCAGTTTAGATTTATGAGTGCACCTGGTGGATGTGGTGGTTCACACAGTTCACTGCCGTGCCAGCACGTTGGATTTGAGTGAGGAAAAGGTGTGAGCTAAAGCTAGAACTGTTTTTCACACGTCTTTCTGGGGGGAATAAACCATTGGAATGATGATCACATGGCTGGAAGCTTGTGCCTACTGAACCTGTAGCAAATAATTGTGGCTTGAACTCAATACTTTCATGCACCATTGGAGCTGCAGTAGGATATAACCTGTGGTGCATAGTTAAGCATGAGCAGCCTGATGACCAGCATACAAAATATATATTGGTAAACACTGGGCACCTTCTTATTTACTCAGGATTCTTGGCATTCCTTAGTCTTAAAATGGAAATGCAAATATCGTGGTAACTGACTACTGTGAGCAGGAAATGCCCGTACTTAAATAGCTCCTGCTGTACAAGTCCTATTTATTGCTTCTGTTTTGAAAATTGTTCTAGTTTTGCATGTGCTCTAATTTTGAAGCTTTTCCTGAATGGCTTTGAAGTATTTTGAAAGTTCTCCAGATCCTTTCAAACTTCAAAGATTGGTAGTATTTTCTTTTCTATCCTATGTAAGGGATATAGTGGAAATGATAATTTAAAAAAACCAAACCAAAACAACACATTAGGAAGCCAGACCTCTTCTTTAGTATTCCTTAAACCATTCAGAGAATGTGTGCTTTTGCTAGAGGGATAAGTCCATGAATGCTGTGAAAAGTGTTTTACAAGCCATGTTTCCTCAGGATACAAAGAAGTCAGCAAGAGGAGGAAGCAGAAGCAGAGAGAGGAACAGAAGAAGAAGAAGTCAACCAAAGGGAGTTACTAAAATGGACTTCTCTGCTATGCCAATACCTTTATAATAATGACAACTTCATGTTACCTTTGAGCACACCCCTTTTGTGTATATTTTTTGATTGTTCACACTGCTAGCAAGGAAGTGACTCATGTTTCAAACTGTACTAAAATTGCACTATGTTATTCCTTTTACTTTCACGGAGTGGCTTTCTTGCCAGTCAGGTTAGGGAATTTGGACAAGGCTGGCCGAGGTTAGAAGTGCTGTAGGTTTGAAGATGGGAAAGTGTTACAGAATTTCTTACCTCTTCCTTCCCTGGGACTAAAATGACTTTAGTCTAGTGTTTATTTGTCTTGTAGGAGATAAAGGGTTGTGCAAGTGCCTGTTTGTTTGGTCACTGGCATCAACATCAGGCCCGTGGAAAGAGGAGTCCTGTTCAGTCGTGTCATTGGGAATGGGACTGAGACATGAGCTCTTATAGGGTAATTTATGCAAGCTTAATAAGTGACTTTTATGGTTGGGGTTTTGTTTTTGTTTTGTTTTTTTCCCCCCCCAGGCTGGGCAGTTTTGTCCCTGCTCTGAAAATATTCCTTCATTTTAAACTGTATCATGAAGTTATATCCTCTGATTTTAAGGAATGTGGTGTAACGATGGCCTCCTGTAAGTATTCCTGCTGATTTCTTTAAGCTTAGTTGACTCTTGATGAATTATTTAGTGAAACCATTCCTTATTTTAAAAGTTTATTTTCAGAACCTAGAGACAAATTATCTAAGTGCTACTTTAAAACTGCTCTTTGTTTCTGCTGGGTAGGTTTTAGATAATAAACATTTTTTCAGCATCTGTGTAAGATTTTATCAAGTTGTTTCTGCAAGGAACTTAACACCTTTATGTATGAAAACATTTTACATCAGTTTTATTGCAGAACTAATTTTTTAAGCTTGAAAAGATGTCCTAGATTTTTTCCTGGCAAGATGACTTCCTTGCTTCCCATACTCGTCTCATGTGCATGACACATTGCTTCTCTTAACCTGTTAGTGTGTACAGAGCCCCTCTGTCGCCTGAAGCATTTACCTGCATGTTTCTTGCCAGTTTGTGGTCTCCTCTTCTTAACCTCCAGGTAGGAGTTAGCAGCTTATGGTTTTGTTTTGTTTCTTTTGTCTTCCTCCTGCCAATACGTTGTTGATGTAACAGCCTTAAACCTGGCAATATTGAGATCCCACAGTTCCTGGAGAAACTCACTCATCCTAACGTTTAAAAGATGTAGGAATGCACATAACGGTGTAAGAGAGAAGCTAAACAGAAAAGTCAAGTCTGCATTCTAGCATGGTTTGATGTAACAAATTCTGGTGTCTCTGGTATCTGAATGGTTTAGCTTTGATTGCCCAGTGTAACCCTCTGAAAGCAAATAACCCTCTGTGAACTGTGTGAGGGATGTAAATTACGGTTACTATGCAATGCAACTGAGTACCGGTTTTCTGTCACCTAAGTACCACTTTTTTTTTTTTTGTGCAGTGTTACTAATATTTAAAAATAAAGAAAATCTGCCTTTATACTTTGTCCTGTTGCACTGTGCTGTAGACTGCAGCTGGCATCAGTTGTCTGTGTTTAATTTCCATGAAAGTTTAGGCTGGAGGCACACAGGGGAGAGTCCACATTCACACAACGCGCACAAGCATTCCAGGTAATTCCTTTTGTTAAATCCACAAGCAACTCAATACAAGTCCCTGTGTCAAATGGCTGGTACTGGAAAATGAGAGTTCTTTCTGGCTGGAAACATCGCTGTGAGGAGCATGTATTTCAAGCAGAGTTTGCACATTTGCTGTGCAAGGAATATTCATCCTGGATAATACACAACATTGAACTGCATCCTGGTTAGGTCACTTCCCATACTCTAGGAAAAATTCCCTCCATACATGTTCCAGTTTTAAGCTGTTACTGCTCTTTTTTTTTTTTTGTTGGGAACATGGTAGTGCTTTGGAAAAGCAGGAGAGGTGTAGGAAGGGAGAGGTGACAGCAGCATAGGGCTGATCTCCCCAGGGCTGTCCCTGTGCTGTGAGCAGCCTCACGTAATAGGACAGAGTGGCTCCAGTTCAGGAATGTGCCTTGAAGAGTTAGAGCAGGCTGGGATTTGATGCATAAATATCTTCTTGACTCAGTCCCTGTGTTAGGCTTGATGGAGGAGGATAGAGCATTAATTATGAGACCTGCAGGCGGGCTCTAAATTAGTTAGGAAGCCTGTCTCAACAATGGCACCCTTATCCCACAGGACGGGTGCTGGCAGGCTTGCAGGTGGCCTCCTACACCCAGTGCCATCCACTGGGAGAAACTCTTGGGAAACAGAGTCCCCACAGGAAGGAACCATAGGTATAATCTTTCCTATAACTACCTAGAATCTGCCCAAGCTTGCCCAGAAATTGAGATGTGGGCCTATGGCCATTAAGTCTAATTCATTCCTTCTCAGCCTAATTATTTCTGGAGTTTAGCTGAAGGGTAACTGCTTAACTGCACACCATGGAGCGTGGCTGTAGCACTGTGCTCACATGGCTGTGCTCCTTGCAGGACAGCTGGACGTGGTGCCACCTCTGTGTGAGCAGGCACATATGTGAGGTCTTGTATCCCAGTGCATCCATCTGCCAAGGGTGAAGGCTGCATGATGAGGTGGGTACTTAAATATGTGTTGGGATAGGAAAAAATGCAGGTGGGTGTGAGACACCACAGCTGATAACAGATGATGCTGGCCCAAGAGTGGCTGTGAATAAACCTATTGTGAAAGTTGGGAAAAGATTCTTGCCTGTCCCACAGTGCTGCTGTGGAAGAGCTGAGAACAGAAACAAGAGCTAGCTTGAATACAGACCTGATGTGATTTATAAAATGTGTTGCAAATGGGTTCTTTATGGAGAAGATACCTGGGCTCAAACCCCTAAAATGTATCCCATGAGAAAATTTATTTTCTAGGTTAGGAACAGTTGAGTAACAGCATCATTAAAAGGATACACTGAAAACAAAACAGTTTGATTTTAAGATAGAAGGGACAAAATCACAGACAAACAAAATGCTGACAGATAAATGTTCCTGCTCCTCACTTGGAAGCTGCCACTATGAAAGCTGTTTAAATTCAGTTGTTTTTCTACACCTTCTAGAGATGTGCATGGTCTGCTCTTTGAACTAAGGTTTGGCAACACTTTGACCTGAAATAAATGATCTCAGAGTGCGTAGGTGTCAAAATGATAAAAAAGTAGTTTTCAAGTTTTTCCCAGTCTCTGCTCCATGTTGGTGCCACCTTTGTGGGCAGCTTGCAGACCTGTACATCCTACTAGAGGTAACACAAAGGGTTTTCCTCTGCCAGCTTGGCTTTCTTTACTGAGACTTGGTTTTCCCACAGATTTCAAACCATCTCATGAGCCTTTGTATGTGTTTCTTGAAATAACACACTGAAAAGATGCCTTTTTCGAAAAGTTAGATACCCAGAAAATGTGCAATGATCATTAGGAAAGCACTAAGCTGCCTGTTTTTCCAAGCACATCTGAAATGTGTGACTCATCCCCACTTGTTCTTCAGGAATGTTCCTAGACATGTGCCACCAAACTGGTGTCTATCAAGTGGTGGGATTAGGTTGTTACTATATCAAATGTCATTGTTTTATTCTGCTCATACAGAAATCTATTCATTTCCATTTTACCTTGCTTTTGTGCTAGTTGCACAGGAATGTGCATTCCTGGGATGCACAGGTTAGTCCTTCCTGCATTTCAGATCTCAGTTATCCTCCTTTTGTGCAGCCCCACTCCTTTAAGTCCAAATTGAGCTCCCATTTTTCAGTGCTCCCTCACATTACCTTGCCAGGGGAACACATTGCTGCCCTGTAACTCACATATTGATGGGAGGGGGGTGGTGGTACTTGCCAAAAATTAGGTATATTTAATTCTGCTCTTCCCAATGAGCAAGTTGGAATCTGGTTTTGAGACTTACTTGCAAAACTTTCCTCATTGCTCCATGTTGTACTTAAAACTCTAGGCAAGGCAATTTTCCTCTCTACTGATGAGAAATAACAGAGGGAACTTAGAGCCAGATTTCATTAAGTGTTCATATTTGGAACTGTGATCAATTCATCTACCCCATTCTAGGGCTCTTTGTCTTCCCACAAGCTTTTCTAGCCAAAAAGGATTAGGTAGGGTGTTGGGAAGTTTCAGGTTTGTTATGTTTGTTGGTGCCCCCTTAGCCACCAGCTGTTCACTACTGACAGCAGGAGAAGCACTTCACAAGTGGCTGATCGAACATGAGACGACATTTCCAAGCATGGGGCAGGTTTACTTTGCTGCTCTCATCATGACAAGCAGAGACTGATCACGTCATTTGCACATCTTGAAGTTCAATGTCAAGTATCCCAGACTTCCCTCCTGCCTCTTCCTGAAGGTCTCATGTTGTCACTGCACAACCAGCCCAAAAAGCATGAAGTGAGTGTTAGAGGAAGTTCAGAACACATGGGCTCATAATGAGTCTGAATGCTTTGATTTCAGGGAAACGCCTTCCTATCTGCCTGGAAGTGATCACAGGTTTTCTAGGATGTCTTCAAGGAAGGAACAGGACTTCACTGCACTGGCTGGATGTCCAATTGCATCTGTTCAGTCTGTTTCCATTGGCATGCACATGCACCTTTCTACTGAAGTAGCAGACGTCATTTTTTCCATCCCTTGTTTGGGAGGTGCTCATCCTTTGGCCAATGCAGAGCCGTTTGCTTGTTCTTTAGGCTGCCAGTGGTTGCAATTCAATGAAGTCTTATGTGGCAGGTGTTACTTTTACATTATTTCTATATTAGAGAGTTGCAGTTGGGGAAATTTCTTTTAACCTAATAAACAAAACTTACTTTCAGATTTTTAAGATGAAAGCCAACATGGCAAAATGGCAAATCATGGCAAAGCCAGTATGCACATACACCCCTTAAATGTAATAGGGTAAAACATACTCAATATGTGTTTCTGCCCGATTTTTTTTGAGTCACAATGTGTGACATTTTTTGATGGTTTAATA
Source organism: Myrmophylax atrothorax (assembly GCA_026770055.1). NCBI lineage: Eukaryota > Metazoa > Chordata > Aves > Passeriformes > Thamnophilidae > Myrmophylax > Myrmophylax atrothorax. The sequence goes on from JAOXXN010000395.1 coordinate 7,967,827, forward strand.
TGTTAGGCCGAGCAGTGCTGGTTGCATTGAGACCAAGAGATAACATGAAGCCTCTTTAATAGACTTCATGCTCAGAGCTGAGGAAGGGAAGGAGCTCTAAGAAGAGGCTGAGGAGCACAAAGCAAATGCTTCCCACAGCACCTGGAAGGAACATTCACCAAAGGGGACTGACTTGATCCTGGCGGCAGACACAAGCTACAACCTGCCCTACTGGTAGTCTGGTGACAACACGGGTTTTACTGCTTCAGGATTTCAGGTGAGGAGGTACTGGCAGTGGAGCCTGCTGTGAGTCAGGCTTTGTACTCATGGAAATCATTTGTCAGCTGCCTGGCCACTGTCCTGTCTTTGATAGTGTCTAATGGTAGATGCCTAGGGGAAAGCACAGCAACAGGCTAAGCATGTTACAGCTCACCAGTGTTTTCCCAGCTGTGGCACTCTGGGGGTCAGAGGCTCCTGGATCCAGAAATGGTCTTTCTGTTGCCCAATATTTTTTTCCACTGACTTGTTAACCTGGAAAGCTCCTCAATGCCCACTGTCCTATGACAAGGACATTCCTCATGTGACTCCACTGGGTAATGAAATAGCCCCTCCCTGTGTTTTAAAAGTCTCTCCTACAGCTTCCTTTGGTTTCCTCCGCTCCTCCATCCCAGCATTGGAAGAGACACTGCACACCACATCCTCATTCACCTTTTCCATGGCACTCATGATTTTACACATTTCACTCATGGCAGACTTTGGTTATTAACTCTTTTATGCCTCAAGAGGTTCAGCACATCGAAGCATTCCTCACAGATAAGCCTTTTCCTACCTTTGATCACCCTCTCAGGTTGGGAAAACTTGTTAAACAGTGGCTCAGCTCCATAAATCGTGATGACCATCCAGACAAGCATGTCTAGCATGTTATATCAACCTGCTAATACACCATTGACAGAACGAGAACCAGGTGATGTACATCCCAGGATGCAGGAAGAGCAATCCAACACCTGGGACCGGGCTCTGACGCCCTTGGTCTCACCAGGCTCTCACAGGTTCTGAAATGCAAACGCATGAGCTCATGGCAGTGATGATATCTCATCTCCAGAGTGTGGTCCCACACACCTCCCCACCCCCTCAGTTGAAATCGCATCATGGGGCATTCCTTGGCAACAGGTGGGATGAGCACCTCCTGACTCAGGCACAGCTCCTGCTGCCACTCGTTTCTCCCCCAAGGATGAGCTGTCTGTGCCTCTGCCTGGCTGGCAGCACCCAGGCTGTGGGGTGTGCTGGCTCTGCCAGTGTGGTTGCTCCCACAGAAACTTCGCAGTGGCTGAAGGATCCCTGCCAACCACGGAGACAGGTAACCTTGGGAAGGCATCGTGCTCCTGGTGTGGCACATCCCCGATTTCTGCGGCACTGCCCGTGGCAGCGCAACAGCTTTTCCACTTCCAACCCCTTCTTGTTCAAAATGAAGATTATTTTCCTCATCTGTGACTTTCCCCGTTCCCCTCAGCATCTTTTGTGCAGGTACAGCTGCATGCAAGTGTTCACTTACTGGGTTTTTGGGTCATCCACGTCATTTGGGAAATCTTAAATGCCTGGGGAGTTAATTATGAGGAAACATCTATGATGGGAGGATCCAAAGAAATGGGAGGGTGCAGGACATCAAACAGTGATTCTTAAAGGGCAAAGGCAAAACAAGCCCATTGATCCGAGCCCCCAGAAGGTTGTGTCATGACCTGCCCAAGCTCAGAGTTTGGCTCTGTGTTCTGGTTCAGATCCAGCTCCACTTTAAATACAATTTTGCCCAGTATGTTTTTGCCCTCAGTGCAGACACAGGTTTGGGTGATGGGTAACCCCTGCCTGCTGTGCCCTGCTCCAGCAGACAGCCCTGTTGCAGCATGTAGGGAGGAGATTTTTGGGTTCACCTGAGCCTCTTTTTTCTCAGCAGGATTCAGGTTTGGTGGCGGCCTTTCTTCCTTTCCTTGGAACCATGGATTTTTCTACCATGAATTCTTGGGAAAATATTATTCACCCCGTGTAAATGCATGTCTGAGGTTGCATTATGAGATGGATGTGAGAGAACACGATGGTAATGAGTCACATCATATCATGTTTTATTGTGATGTGTCAGCTGAGAAAGCTACTGAGCTATAGGTGTTTCTACCAGCCCAATTATGAAACAACCTCTGGTTCATGCAGAGATTACTAAGTTTTTCCTAGGCTAGTTAGCTGATAGGTTTAGGTCTGTCATTTAGCAACGGGGTTTTTTTAAAGTTTCTAACAATAACCTGCCTCAGAATCTATTTTCTACCCAGAAAAGTCATTGGTCTCTTCTTAGCAAGGTTTAAGCTTGCTCGGAAATTCCAGTCATCAAGATGAGACTGTCTCTCTTGGCAGAGGGGGAAGTTTGTGAGATGGCCTTTATTTTAGGACTACCTTCTGCTGGCATTGACTAGAAGGGGGTGATGATGCCATTGCCCATTGCTGCTGAGAACTGAGAATATGAAGGTATGATTTGCAAAGTCAGGAGGTTAAAGACTGCCCCAATTCTTCTCAGTTTAAGCCAGAGAGTGACAGATGCCCTGATACAGACTGAAGTTTTCAAGGGCGGCTTTTTATTTCCATCCCTGCTGGCTGTGTTGCTGGTGCTAATTCAGAAGTACACAGGACCCTTCAAGACATTGCAGCAGCCCTGGCTATGAAATCATGTCTGTGGGATGCGGATGATGGAATGAGTGGAGACCAGTGGGTCTTGGTTCCTCTCCATCACTGGTCTGGTGAGACCTTCAGGAAGCTGCTTTCCTTCCTGCTCAAATGCCCATGGATTT